>VWYH01004304.1:79430-137843 GCA_013399365.1 Pampusana beccarii | reverse complement strand
TGGGTCTCTTTAGCTTGGAGGAGACCGAGGGGTGACCTCATTAATGTTTATAAATATGTAAAGGGTGAGCGTCACGAGGATGGAGCCAGGCTCTTCTTGGTGACAACTAATGATAAGACAAGGGGTAATGGGCATAAACTGGAACACAGGAGGTTCCGTTTAAATTTGAGAAGAAACTTCACAGTGAGGGTGACAGAACACTGGAACAGGCTGCCCAGGGAGTTTGTGGAGTCTCCTTCTCTGGAGACATTCAAAACTGCCCTGGACGCCTTCCTCTGTAACCTCTTCTAGGTGTTCCTGCTCTGGCAGGGAGATTGGACTAGATGATCTTTTGAGGTCCCTTCTAATCCCTAACATTCTGTGATTCTGCAATTCTGTGAAATACACTCAGTCAAAAATCAAGTTTGTGTTTTTTCATCTGATCTGGTTTGTTTTCTCATCTTCCTAGTGAACTAAACTTTAGCATAACTTGCAACCCCTTTGTAGCATATTTTAATACAAATAAGCAAAAAAGCCACAGGCAAAGTATACACTCTCGCTATCCTCTTGAATAACAGCATATTGGCATTTTTCTTACCGTTTCCCACGGGGATAGTGTCGTACATATTCTCCCACATCATGAGCAGCTACAGCAAGCACTTGAGGGTCATCGGAAACCTCCAGAAGTTTTGTCAGGATTCTAGAAAAGGATTTGAAAAAAAAATCAAGTTCCAGGTTTAGGCCAAGGGTTTTTTTGTTTGTTTGGGGTTTTCTTTGTTGGTTTTTAGTTTGGTTGGTTTGTTTGTTTTTAAATCAGATAACTCGAAATAACAAAGCCTGCAAGTATAAAAACGCTTTATAAGCCACATAAACAGCAAAATTAGAATAGAACTTTTGCCAAACATGCAGTTGCACTTACAACAATGGAGATTCTGCCCTAATTATTAAAATCACTACAATGAGTTTAGTGAGCTGCATCTACAAATACCTATGTTTTCAAAATGTCTTTTTTTTTTTTTTTTTAAAACAGATTGGCTCCAAGACCAATAAATTTGTGATCAAGCTAAGCGGTACTAAACAAACATATAAATATTTATAGACTGGGACAGGGGTGGGACATAAACACAAAGCCTACACAAGGCCAAGAGATGCTTCTGTTATAAAACAGACCCTGGCCATGCTTGGATGCCGTTCCCAGCTCCTGCACTCAGCATCCTGGACTATAGATGCAGAAAGCAATAAGGCCACATTGCCCATGACACAGCAAGGGGCTGTGACAAGCCTGCTGTCTACCAGCTGTTCCTCAGCTCTGTTCCTCCCCTCGCCTTCCAACAGTGGGCTTGCTTAAGGTGGGACAAAAGGGGCAGAATTTTACGCAGAACACTGTTATATGGGGTTATTTAAAAATTAAAAAGGCACCCTAGCAGTTGAGAACAAAGCAGAACACAAAGTTCTTTGGTCTGTGCAATTGTGAAGTTCTCTCAGTTCAAGACCATCAACTTAATCTCAAAAATATCACTTGTTCACTCAACTGTTGTGGTCTAAAAAGCAGTTCTGCCCTAACTCAAAGACTGGGGTGATGAAAGCTATACCTTGTCATTGGCTCCAGTTTCATATATCAGTTGTTTTGTTAGCATGAACAGAAATACATGGCTGTAAGAATTAGAAAAGTTTCTCGACTCTTAATATTGTCTGCATTTTTGAATTTAGTTAAATCAATGTTAGTGGAAAACAGCTACCAGCAACACTGTTGTCTAGCCAGCAAAAAAAATGACAGATATGAAGGTCAAGCACTAATAATGAGTTTAAAAGGTTAAACATACAGATCAATAGAAAATTAGACTCATCTATGCTTAGTGAGATGACAAATGTGCTCTAGTCACACAAAGTTAGTAACAAGCTGAAATAGGTAGGCTAAAAATCCATCTGGAATTAAAAAAATAGCAATCTGGTAAAATTAAATTACCACAGTCATTGCCTCCCTTGAGGCCAGAAAGATGAAGCACTTTTCATTTCAAAAGAACTCATATAGGGACAAGAAGCAGGTGCAGAAACTTGAACGATAACTCTAATCAGAAGACACTGAAGATCCATACAATATTGTTGAATGAGATAAGTCCAACATCACTTGCTTAAAAAGTCAATAATGGCAGAAGGCATGGAAAAAAAGCAAATTCAACAGTAAGCTTAAGTATATTACAGTTAGAAAACAAGTTAGCTGGCAGAAAAAGGAAAATAAAATTATGTAGCTTGTTGTTTGTGGGGGCTTTGCTTGTTTGTTGTTGTTTTGACTTTTGTTTGTTTTACTCTTTTAAAGTAACTTTTGTAGATCAGTGTCTTCGTGGCAGCACAAGCACAATAAATTTACCTAACAGTCCCAAAACCAAGAGAAATTAATATAGCAAGACATTGTAATTGCTACAGGAAACACTAAGCCTCAACATCAACTTCATGCTGCAGTTGGCAGCATCTAAAATTAAGTGTATAATGCTACATACTTAGCTCTATGCCCTCAGGGAGAAATTTATCAGACTGGTTTTGGTGAGGTATCAGGGCAGACTGAAATGCACATAAAGCTTAGGCTACAGCTTGCTATTGCCATGCCTTCCAACATCTCACATGCTCCACTCGACCTCCTGATTTCTGTTAAGTCTGGCACATATTAGCGAATACTGAACAGGAAGAACACCACATATTGTCAGTTAATGACAATGCAGTTAAATAACTATGAGCTCCTACAAGCTGTTTAAGAGCCAGACATCTTTTGAGTACATACTTTCAGAAGCCAGGAAAGAAGTCCTTGACTCCAAAACGAAAGCTGAGCTTCAGCTGCACTCCATCTAACGACCCACTTAACACCAAACACAGTCCCAAGACAAAATAGACAGACTGCAATGTATTGCAGCAACTTGGATTTTCTCTGGAACAGTACCACAACTTTCAACCCCCAAGTATTAAGAAAGGAGTTAATTACTTAGATCAACACCACCACAGAACACAAAACTAAGACTAAGGTATGGTATAAACGTTTTAAATTACAACAGTTAGTATAGCTGTTTTTCAAACGAAAAGATTAAAAGGGTCAACTGCACAATTTTTCATGCAAGTTAAGCTAGAGATACTCCCTCTCTCACCATAAATACATTTTGACCAGTAAGAGCAAATAAACAATTCCACTTTTAAACAAAATGGACCATACATGAGCAAGGATCACGCATTCTAAAAATAACAAGATGTTCTGACTTGCTTTCATTCTAAGCATTACTTCATGTTGAAATGTAAAACCTGTATTAGTTACGGGTTCAGTTAAACACAGAAAATATTAAAGAATTATATGATTCAAGACTTGAAAACTTACTTGAGTAGCTCATAATTCTTCTCATTTAGCCTTACAGCATTCTCCCGCCAAAACTTCTCAGACTTGTGTACAGGACTCCACTCCAGCCTTCCTGACTTAAGCTCAGAACTATATTCATCGAAGGAGCTGCAACACCAAAGTTCTAAATTAAATACTGGCTAAGCTCATATGAGCAGAGTTTGAATAGCATGCCCAAGCCTGTCCCTGTCCTTAGAATGACAAAACTGGAGCATAGCTTGCTATGACACATTTTGAAGTCAGCTCTCTGCAGAGCATGAAAACGGTTCCTTTTCTCACAGTTCAACGCTTTAAAAATAGGGAAAGGCATGAAAGGCAACAGAAAAAATTGTTTTCAAACATACCCCTCCAACCACCCCAAACCACAATTCCTGAAGGAAAAACAAACCAAAAAAAAAAAAAAAAAAAGAGGAAAAACCCAAGACACACAACCATGGCATTTGGAAATTTAATTGGCCATTTTGCCTGTTTTCTAGGTTTACAGTTCCACAACCAAGGAACACAGTCCTTGCCTTTCATCCAATTACGTCTTTGACAAGAACTACAATATGCAGTTCAATTTACACACAAGAGCAAGAACTTTGTAAACTTCAGCAAAAACTTGAGTTAATTTGGACAGCAAAACGTGTTCTACCAGGTAGTCTTCATCTTAGGCTGGAACTTCTATAAGCTCCCTCTGAAGTCCTTTACCAATTAATCAGTTCTGAAGATCACATACCCAAAGTGATGATTTATTTTCTATTCAGCTTGTAAATACTCACTTAGAACAGAAACTTTGTATATACAACCAGCATCTCTGTACATTTTACCTTATCAGCTACCATTTACATATCATAAATCTGTATATTATTTACCCCTAGAAAAAGAAGAAAGGTTTTACCAATGTTTATATAATGGCATTTTTTTAAAGTTCACACTGCAAAGCATACCTAAGGTCTTGCACACTCTCACCAAGCTTGTCCAGTAGAAACTTGATATCTTCACTTATGTCTTCATCATCGTATTTCTGCTGATCCAAATTCTCTAGCTGCTTTAAAACTTTGCACTGAATCATGGCAAGAGCATACTCTTGGCGAGTTTCTCTCTCAGTAGATTTCTCTAACAAATTCTAGGGAAATAGAATTTTATTTATTTTGTTTTGACAACATACTATTTTGAAACCAAGCTGTATTGTTAAGGAACTCTTATTGGCACTTATCAATTTAGTAAGTGACAGAATTAACCACTTCCTGAAATAGCCTCTCCAAAATACCAGCCTACCACACAGTGGCTGCTTTACACTTACATTTTAGTAGCATAAATTGCCTAGGACTGGCCTTACTACACAGGAGGAGTATTCATACCTGCCATCACAGCAGATGAAGAAGAACTTGTAAAAAAAAGTGTCCCTGTCTTGCAAGGTAGAAGTAATGCAGCCATATGTGCTGAAAAGCACAACTACCACTGCATACAAGTTTAGGTCACTTAAACATTTTTACTCCTAGATAGTATGCTGCGTTCAGTATTGGAAAGTATTAATTCACCTGCTTTGACCATTTTCCACATCAAATCAGGCTGTGTGCAAAGGCTATTCAAAGAAAAATGGCTGGCTTATATCCCAAATCCCTGAGTCTCTGTCACAAACAACTACTTTTATCTGGGGCTATCATTTTAGCTTTCTGTGCAGCAATAGCACAAACCACAGAAGTTTTTTGAAAAATAAAACAACAACAACCCCTGAAATCATCTTTCCAACTCAAGAGTTACCATCTGGATTAGATCAGCTTCTTTTGAACTTGGGAGTATGCCAGCTAGAGACTTTTATTCAAACAGAAGCTTGCTGCTAAGGCTGGAAATACAAGCACGGAATGTAATAGTCAAGTTTCAATGTCATTTGTTCATTACATTTCTAGTCAATTTAATCAAGCTTTAAATTATGTCATCCAATCAGAACTAGCCACTTGCCCTTTTTCATACAGCTGAAAACATGAATTCCATATAAAAGACAAGAGTCTTTAACAGAACATGTGTTCATATAAATAAGTCTTAACATCTACCAGAAATAAGCAATGAAATCATACAGAAGGAATTTGACTGCATCACTCTCATTCATGTTAAAGAACCATTGCATTTAAGGTTTCTAATATATCAGACTTCACATTAGTTAGCAAGGCAGAACACCACAAATAGAAGTTACAACTTACATATTGAAAATAAGTCATATTACTGCTTTTTAATGCAATTGACTTTAATGTGAAAAAAAGTGTTTCTATTCCAGTACAAGAACTGAGAAGAAAAAGGTAATTTACAGAAAGTAATGCGAAATTACTTGGAGTTAAAAGTTCTAATGAGAACAAAAGAACAAATAATGAATCTTAAAGGCCAAAATTCAACAAGTTCAAAGAGCAGGTAGATAAAGTTTCCAAAGAACTCCCAGTTAAGAGAACTATAGGCAGACATGGAAGCTGATACAAATACTACCTATCTCATACTATAGTGAGATTGAAAGGACATGTTAGGAAAACACAAACAGGAAGGCATGACTAAATAGAACGGATCAGTGAACTACTCAGTGATACAGAACTCCTAAGGTGCAAAATGAGTTAAAGTAAGAACAAGACATGAAGGACAATAAAAGTATGAAAAAAATCAGTAAAACATTTTAGTAGGTAAAGAGAGAAAGTAATTGACTCAAAGTAGACAGAAGTACCCAATATCTATTGCTTTATAGAAAAAAAATTACATTACCGTTAGACACTTCGGGCAACAAACTTGCCAAAGAGATGAAACAGGTCAAATTAGGAGATATTGGGCAGCAGAGAAGATGTATGCAAGTTGTCAAGACTGATTGCATATCTTCAGTAATGCATAGGCAGCACTGATTTGGGGAATCATCAAGCCTGGTCCTTTATGAATTTAATCTATTATTATTTTTTCCATAAATTGATACTGTGGCCTCTCTCAGAGGAAAACTGCTATTTTGCCTCTGTTACCTATTTTGGTTTTGCTTTAGAACTCACAGCTCCGATGTTTAATTTCTAATCTCTTATTTCCTGGTTGCCAGTTTATAACCTCATTTTCATGCCAACGCTAGTCTTTAATGCTGGAGAAAGAACACAGCTAAATTAATTTCCCCAAAGCCCGTAATAGACGCATCTTATTCTTTCTTAGCCTTTATTAAAAGAACTCAGCTTCATTTCTTTCGCCTCTTGAAAAACACTAAATCTAAGAACTAGCAATTATTTCTCCTACTTTTTATGACTTCATAATTGGAAGAAGTCAAATATAAACTGCTGAGCCCCTCAACCTCTTTTTTTGTCTCCAAGCTGTACGTTCCTGCTTAATCTTAGTATTAAGATCCTACAGAACACTGGAACACCTACAGGGGTCTATGCAGTAAGAAGAGCCCCCACTAAATACCTCATGCCACTGACCTCCTTCAACAGGATAAACAATATATTCTTATGATCTACCTTATCCAGAAACTCTTCAAAGTAGCAGATGCTTTTGGCTACAGAGACCATTTAAGTAACAGAGTAAGGGCCTTCGAAGCTCACTATCGCTGAACAGTACATCAATAAGCAACAAGTCCCCTCTCCCCACCCTAAGTTACTTGCAACACCTCCTACTGGAACACAAGTAGTACTCAGGAAAACAAATAGTTTCCAAAATCTACATCTCCTACTCAGTATATGAGTCCTGTCGTAAAACAGGATTACAAGTTGCTACAGCCCTCCTGTGTCACATACAAGACACTTAACAAGCACACACGTAAAACTACGTGCACAAGGACAATCAGCACCCATGAACACAAATCCATGCTTCCACAATGAAAACATCAAGCCTCTGTGCTTAGTTATTCCAAACTACCTTAAAAACGGACCAGTGATGCCCAGGTAACAGGGACACAGCAAGGCAACTAATAACTCTTATACGGATATCCTCATTCATCTTGACAGAGCCACCAAGAAAACATTTTGGAAAATATTCCAAAACAGTAGATAAAAATAATTTGCAAGTCAATCAGTTAGACAAACAGATAAATGTATAAAAGAATATTTTTTAATTAAAGCAAAACGTATCTGGTATTAGTAACTCTGGTGTTGCACACTAGTACCAGGAGAAAAAAAGAATCTTGAACTAAAGAAGGGAAATCATTAGTGCCCATGTTAACATAGTTTTTTTTAGTCAACCTCATTTTAAGACTACATTGAACAGCAGACGCCTATTACTTGTAATAGTACATCTATTACTTGTAGCAAAATTCAGCTCTCAAAAAAAGAGAGGGAGAACTAAGCTTTCAACGCAGGATACTGATAAGATCTAGCAGAAACAGCTGTGCATCAGCAACATCAGAGATGTACTCACTGAAAGAACCACAGCGCAACTTTCACCAACAGACACTTACCCGAAATGCTGCAAGGATGATTCTAGTTACTTTCTCTTTGACAGATTCCTGAAGAATATCTGACAGCACTGGAACAATATTATACCGACGGAGATATTCACACATTTGAGGGCTAAATGCCAGCAGCCACACACAGAAAATCATCTGATACTGGAGCTGGAAGCCGCATTTGTTGCTTAAGACCCCCATGATACTGAAAAATTAAGATAGCATACATTTGATTTTTAAATAATGACCACATAGATTGTACTGCTCCACCCCAAAACATTAAAAGAAATAGTTAACAGGAACTTATTGGAAAGAGCCGGTGAGGATGAGTATACACAACACACACTTCCCAGTATCCTGCACCACTATTTATCATTGTACAAACAGAAAGCCATCTTTTAAAGGTATAGTTCTTTCCTCCTTAGCTGTACAGCTATAAAGAAACTTTTCCCATGTGAACTGATGTGGTACAGCACCCATCTTCATAGAGACTCTTTTTTACTGGCATGCTTACAGCATTATTTGTCATTCTAGGAGAAACAGAGGAACACACAGCTGCTCCTTCAGAGTTAAGAAAGGAAGGAGTAAACAGACAGAAAAAATTCTACACAAATTGACCTTGTTTCTTTAATTGTACCTCTCCATAGGAGTGTCCAAAATGAGCTGAAATAATCATTATTTAACGAGTTCTCCAAAAGTAGCTTATAGGTATAACACATCACAGATATACAAAGCACTGCTAGAGAAGAAATAATATCACAAGATCTCCAAGAAGAAATCATGCAGAAGCTTTGTTCAGCTAAAGTTTTGAAAATTTAATAAGCAATTTAAAAGTTCATTCCAAAGTGTTAACCCAATTTAAAAAAAAACAAAAAACAACACAACATGCACACCCTACCACCAAACTGCCTTCAAGATCATTGCTATCAAAATTAAGACAAAAATCCAACTTGTTGAAACATAGGCTTATTGTAACACTTTAATAGTTTATTAAACAGTTTCCTTGGTGAAACACTCAGTTTCAATAGTGTCATGTTGACACACGTGAACATCTTTTGAACTTTCACTTCACTGGCAACTTTGATCTTTCTCCATTTCAGGGTACAGGGATATTTTGCCTTGAAGTGCAAATTGTATAGCTACCATCCCCAATAGAGACATACTGAGCAGAAACGTTACTTACAAACAGGCATTTTTAAAATAAGATGAGTGACAACACCGTAGCCTCATGCAGAGCTATTTATGAAGAGAATCTGGATAAAAGAATGACCTACCTGAAGCCATACGTGGAAAAAAATCAGCTTAGCTCTAGAACATGTTTCTCCTTTCACTAATATTTTCAGACTGAATAACTTCAAACCAAAAGACGAGGACCATTAGCACAAACTCATTTTGTTAGTCCTTGTTCTTGTAAATAAAAAGCAGAGAATTTTCAACTAAAGACAAATGGCTGTATTCCGCTTCAGAGATGTATTTAAGGGGTTCTTCATGAAGAGTAAAGTAGTATTAAAGCATCAACATTGGTACCTACACCTCAAAGTTTGTCTGTTTGACTGTATTATTGTTGGAGAACAAATAGGTTTGTCACTCAAAAAGAGCAGCTGTCTTTCACAAGAGAGCTCTATTCCAAAAGAAGTCACTAGGGAACGTGCTACTCTAAATGCAAGTGTATCCATATAAATCGAAATAAATGCTCACCAATTTACTCCATCTGCTTCTACCCACGCAAAGCGATATTCATTGACCCTGAGCATCAGCTGCAGACATCCAGCAACACACTGTACATACTGGGAACTCTGGTGAAAACAACAACACATGACTTCTTACAAAAAGAGTTAGGTACTAAGTGCTGAAGTTCAGTTTTCCAAACTAGGCTTTATTGGCATACTTCACACACATTTCTTCAGCAACACTCCTGAGTTAAACAGGCTTACTCTTATAATGCTTTACATCCCACTATTAGAAAAAAAAAAAAAAAACACCTCAAATGAAAGTGTGGGAAGCAAAATATAAATGTAGAAGAGTTTTGAATAGGAAAGAAGTGTTATGCAAGTGATACCATTTTACATTACCAGAACAGATTTTTATAGCCCGTTTGAACATGCCTTCTTTCAGCATCTATGAATGAAGGCTGTCTTCTCTTTGATTATACTGCCAGAGCCCTTTCATCCACAGAGTCAACTGCTATTCCATTCCAAACTTGGGGAAATAAATCAGCAAACTGGTTACCAAGCTTGAAGAAGTTTGCTAGATGTCATTGTAGAGAAAAGCATCTTGAGCTCAGGTTCTTCCCACTTCCATTCTCCAACTCAAAAAAGCAGTGGTATGATTGCAATTGTATTTTTTCCTATGCATGTGCCACACAGTAAATGCCATGCTTACATAGTGAGATATATATTTATTTAAAAAAAAAAAAAGAAACAACCCCAAAAACCCAACAAGTATGTAAAATCATCCTCTAAGTTTAACTTTGCATTTTAATTTTATTTTCATTAAAAGCTCAGCACAGTATACTGTGCTAAGAAAAAAATACAGTGACTAAAACTTTCCCATCAGGAAAGCACTGAGAGATGCAACACTGACTTCTATTTTCATTCAGACTCCTATACGAACAGTTGCAAAGAATAATTAAACAGCTCTTCAACTCTAAAAGCATGTATTTACTGTGCAGTAACATATAGGATGGGCTGCAGTTCAAAAACTGGTTTGGCTCAACCCACTGTCCCTCCACCTACAGCAATAGAAAGATCCCAAGGTACAACAGAAAACACATTTTTTTTTTCTCTTCTTGCTCAGCTTCTGGCATTAACTTCACTAATACTCAGATATGCTGCTGATAAAATTTTGTTGTTTTGTTTTTCCTATGAGCCTAAGTGTCTTGAAAGTCTCATGCGAGATCACTTACATAATACAAGGGCAAACCATCCAAACATTTAATGGAGGAAAGAAGTTAGGCAATCCATATGGAGAGGGAAAAAAGAAGAGACAATCAACAAAACTTAAAGATTAATTCATTCTGTGTTTCTCATCAGAGATTAAGACCTTTATGTAAAGACTGAGTCTTAACATCTAGGCCCAAATCATCGTACAGAACTTTCATTTTCCTGGGTAGGTATTCACTCTCACACACTATGCAAATAAAACAGCTATAAACACACAGACAGCCCTCTCACCCCAAATAACGTATCTGCATCACCACCTGTGTACTACTGAACTCGGAGTTTTTAAAGAGTCTGTCATAAAAGCATTCTTACAACACTATTATAATTGGAATTTCATAATAGATACCAAACCTAATAGCCTGTGTAAAATCTTACAACTGTATCTCTAATTTACCCTGAAATAAATTAGTCAGGACCTGCTTGGTAATCTTGCACAAGATAGATCTGAAATCAGAACAGTAACGAAGGCAAGACAACACTTACCCAATGTAATCACCCTAGAACATATTTGCACTATAAGATCTGATGCTTTGGGACCCCACAGTGCTGGAGTGGATCCATACAGTGCTACAGTACAATGAATACAGATTTCTAAGAAAGTTAAAAGATCTCACAGCTCCGTGACAAGTGGTGTTGTGTTCTGTAGAACTATTTTTTTTAAGGCTATATGACCAAGGGCTGCCAGCCTAACAGAAACAGTATGGCACACAGAACTGAACATGAAATACTGAAATACATCAACTTCTACACTTGGGCTGTAATTTTACTCCCTGTCCATGGTCATGCATTACAGTCTTTAATCTTTTCTATTTTGAATCCCAGTCAAGTGATAACTTAAGAGGCTTTTCTCTACAGGAAGCTAATGCTTTAAAAAGGTAACTACATTTGGAAGAAAAACTCCAGGTTCATATTTAAGTCTTCTGAAAAACTCTGAATACTTTCAGGTCACAAAAGGAACAAAAGACCAAACTGAATGCTACTCTGCATTCAAACTCTACAATAAACTGCCTGATTGTGCCACAACAAAACAGAAAATCCAGTTATGATGATTTGTTATACTGCCCTAGTTCATCTCCAAGCTCAACAGCCATTATAGCTACATGAAATAAGACATAAAAAAACACTGATGCAAAAAGGACAATCTGACAATCTATTTTGCCCTGAATTCAAGCTATTCAAATATTAAAAGCCTACAGCTTTGAAAGCACTCCTGTAATTTCATGCTACAGAGGTTGAGGTGCAATATTTGCTTTAATATCTGACGTGCCCTAAGTTGTACACATTACAAGAGCCAAAAGCTTCTAAATCTCAGCTTTCTTCTACAAGTTAGACAGTTCAGTGCTAAACAGATAATATTGTTAAAATATTAATTGCATGTAATTTTTAAAGTATGTTAACAAATAGAATGCCAGATACATCTACAGTTTTAACAACCCAAATCAACGTGTAAAACACATACTTCCACTGCCAGCATTTTCTGTGAAATCAGTGTTTTAAAAATACTTTTGTTTCTTGGTGCCATCACCTGGCATTCTGTTGTCATACAGTTCTGATTCCAAGAACGTTCTGTTACTGACACCAGAACAGGTCTGCACTTTAATCGGAGGAATGCATATCACCTGCCCAAAATAGCAAATTGACAGATTTCAAAGATATACTCACATCACTTGTGGAGACTGCTCCTGTTTCCACAGAAGTTCCTGTACCACGTAGTTTCTAGCAAAAAAATAAAAGTTTAAAATCAGAGCTGTTCTTCAACCTTACAGAGCAGTTGTTAGCCCATTTATTTCAATTTGTCAGCCTCTCTAGTCAGAAAAAGAAAATATTAAGAATCTATTCAATACTTTTTCTGCTCAGTATATCATGATAATTAACTATATTTATTTCCCCACACACACCATGTCTAGAAGAATATGCTTGGAGCTGATTCTGGTATATCAAGATTTAGTTTTTTATTATTATTCATATTTTTAAGTGCAATTTTACTCAATACTTTCATCCATCTTCAACTTAGAATTTGAAAACCATTCTCTTGAATCTTTCTGAAGGCAATTCCAATTTTAAGATGCTTCTTTGAGAGGAAAAACAAATAAAACATTTTTAATAAACCCAGTTTGGAAAACTATGAAAAATATACTGTTACTAAAACTACTGAATGTTTCTCTGCTCTCCAGAATCCACTTCTGCTACAACACTGCCTTAGAAAATGAGAAATCACTGGGTTTTGATAAAGATTGAAAGGAAAATCTCCAAAAATTAATACAAAGGAGAACTATTCATTTGTGAAGGCCAAGCAAGCAGTAACCAGTTCATATTGAGCTAATGCCATAAAAATACTGTTAAAATACGTCAAGATTTACTTAGTTTCAAGAAGCTGACTAAAAATAAAAGCTTTGTACTACAGTAAACCGGAAAAAGGCTTTGATATTCACTTCCTGCTGCCATGTGATTTTTCTTCCCAGCAAAGAGTTCTGAGAAACAAAATAGGAAGACAAAAACTCTTCATGTTTTCTCAGTGTCCAGAAGAAAAACAAAAAAANAAAAAAAAAAAAAAAAAAAAAAAAGTTAACCAACAGAAAAGGCAAAAAAACTTTATTAATTATTTTAATCTACATTTCAAGGAATACAACATAAAATATAAAATATTAAGTTAAAAACTATGTGTTTGAATAAAGGAGATTTAGCTTTAAAAATGACCAAGTAAAATTTCATTTTAAGAAGAGAAAAAACAAATGCCTCTTGTTTGTGCTTCTATGTATTCATATTCTCTTTAAAAGTTTCCAAAGTTACTAATGTTTAAACAGAAGTAGCTTTTTACCTGTGAACTGAGCTGAGTTTTAATCCAGTTGAAATAGTAATTCAAGTCACTGCCCTCCATAAGTTCCCTCCCCCAAGCAGCCAGTTTGGCAATAATTCTTGCTGCCTGAAAGAGAATGCAATAAACAGATTGTTCAGAGGCACTAATTTCAGGATTCAGTGAGAAATCCTACAAGCTCTGGAAAGCAAGCTTAGGTAAAAAATTACCTCCTATTGAAATCTACCTGCTTTCTATGTAGAAGACTCTTGCCTAGAAACTTTGATTCTTCAGCTTTCTGTAGCTCTTACTTCCTAGTAACTGGTGTATTTTCACAACGTTATCAGGTAAAGCTGATGAAGTTCACAATGCACCACTGAAGAACTCAGAAGGGCTGGAGAGTGAGCTGTCAATGGGCTACTGCTGTAGGACACCATTACAGTCAGAAATCCATCACCATCAAGATACTTGATGGCCTAACACATACATGAGCAGTCTTACCTTCAGCAACTATGGCATATGCCAAATGACTGCAAGGCATGAAAGTTTTTTTGTACTCAAACTGAGACAAGTCATCTTCAAGAAGGCAGAAGTTTCAAGCCCAAAAAAAGAAGAGCAGAAAACCAAAAGTGAAGGCAGAATTTCAGAATCAAGTTGAGGCATGAAAATGTGGTCAGGGAAAAATTTTCATTATGCCTATGGCACGAGAATACATATAGCCAGAGCCTATTTCTATGCCAGCCTTTCCAAATTATGTTTGAAATCACTCTACATTGCAGCCCATCACTTATTTGAGGAAACATTTGAGTCAGCTTATCAAATCAAATCCACTTCCAAAAGCAGCCAAGTGACCCTACAAAATCCCTTGTTTTAAAACATGAGATATTAGATCTGTAGCTTACTGCACTCCTGAAGTTAAAACTGCTACCTGGTCCCTGAATGAGAGACCCACGAGTTTTCTTGCTTCTGCCCTCCTGATTCTGCACTCAGTCCCGCTGTGAGAGACAACGCAAGCAACTGGGTGGGAGCTTTCCTGTCAGCCAGGTCAACCCACCAAACAGCACATTATTTCTTCCCCAGCACACTTACAAACCATTTTAAGCAGATTTCAAGTGGCAATATAGTAATTTGAGCATATGAGAGAATAAGTTTCAAAGATCTTTCCCTTTCACAGGATGAGAATTTAAATTCTAATATTACATCGCATGAGAAGCATTGACTGGTAGTTGTGACAAAAGTTATTTTTCTAGTTATGTCTTACTGTCCTTAATTCTAGAATCTTGGCTTTTCAGAGCCTTTAAAACCTGTTCTTATCTCAGAAAAAAAAAAAAAAAACACAGCACAAAACCAAAACAGAACTATGTCAATAAACAATGTAATTTTTCTTTCTAAAATGTGGTCAACTGAAGCCTGTATTAAGAATGACTCATCTAGACTGCAAGAAGAAAACTTTCCAGTCCAAGCAGTAGTTAGGCTTCAAACTCTAAAATCTCCTAAAGAAAAATAAAAGCAGCATTTTTCTCTACCATCTTCAGAGACAGGTTCATTCAAAACTTACCATATGCACAGTGAAAAGATCTTGTCGATTCAACATTGGCAGAAAATAGGACCATGCAGTGTTTTTACCACGTTTTGCATAATCAAAGAAGATACAAACACGCTGATGATTTTCCTGTAAAAATTGGGAGAGGGGAAAATATGAGAGACTTGTAAAAGCATTCAACATAAAGCAGATATTGTTATAGAGTATCCTGGCTTGTAACAGCCCATGGGAACTTCTCAGTTTGACAGTTACTTGTGGATACAGTTCATATCAGCACTTCAATGTTGAGATTAGAGAGTTAGAGTGGGGTGAAATGAACTTTGAAACCCCAGTTATACCTCAGTACTCCAACACCTGCTTGAGTAAAAATGGATGTATCTTTTTGATCAAGCAAGCAGAATGAGAGAAATCAGATAGAAGCTAAATACTGTCATTTTCCAGAGGAATACTAGTCTTCTTCCAATCAGTTATGCTTTAATAAGTCCATACAAAGCTTTCCACATATTGCTACTTCCACACAAAAGTCTATTGTTCAGCTTCGCTGCATGTGTTATAAGTGAAGTTTTTGAGACATAAGCTAGTCTTGTCTCTCCATTCCTAAATAATCTCAGTGATTAAGGTTCTATGTAGTACGTATAAGAAGCACTCAAATCCCTCTCACAAATTGTTGTTCAAACCATGAAATTAAAAAAAAAAGTAAGATCTCAGGAACACAGCACCTTGGTGGAGAGCCTCCACTCTGTGAGGGATAGTTTGATGAAAAATGGCATAAATCACTGTCAGCATCTACACTTGTGCTACGCAGAGTCCAGCTAAAAAGATCAAAAATAACTAGATCAATGAGTTCGGTTTATAACCTAAGAAGGAGACAGACAAGTCCAGAAGCATAAAAACTGAAATAACTTCAACATGCTGTCAATCAGAAGACTTGTCTAGTCTGCTGTTAAGGTGCAGGGTAAAGACAAAAGGGAAGGAATGGAGAAATATCTATGGCCCTGAAATATGTAGTGCTGCACCTTCCTAGGCAGATAGTGACTGCACCGATAAAATGGAAATCCTGAAGCTCTCACATCAACAGTTGAATAATTTAGCATCTGTCACTTCTGAAGATGCATAATGAAGCTCACTTGGGTGGTACTGCTACCTGCACCAACTACAGTGCAGGTTCTTAAAGATTTCAGAAGCAGCAGACTGTGCAGTGTAACATGGTCACTAATTCAGAGAAATTGTTCCAAGTATTTATCATATGAAATATGATGAATATATGAAATAAGAAATGTTTCCTCAGGGAGTCAAATATGCTAATACTCTCTGTCTTCAGAAATAAACAGAATGGTGATATTCTTGCAAGGGAATCATCACATTAATTTTACTTCTGCCAGCCTCCAAAAGAAATCTTTCTTACAATGATAATAAAATCTGTAAGCAGAACTGCTGGAACAATCCTAGACGCCCAGGTAGGGTTTTGGTGTGCTCAGAACAGTCAATATGATTTTTACAACCTCATAAGAAAAGCATAGAAAGATAATAGAAGAATCACAGTCATTATCAACACAGAGACAAAAGCTGGTACTGTTACCTGCGATAGTTTCTAGAAGTTTCAGCTATCAAAAGCAGTTTTCAAACATTACTTGTTTGTCTCATAAAACTGCAGTGAACATCCTTGCTCAAAACAATTTTACTGAAAGAGTCAGTGGCATCACGACAGGTCACATCCTTGAAAAATTTCTCACTTAAAAATCTTTGCATGTACTGAATTTAGACTACTTGGGCAAGGACAGGAGACTTCATAACCACTGTTGTGGATTCCTCTGTCCACACAGTCTGCAGAGACCCTGCACTAAACTCAGTCACAGAGTTCATGGCCAATATGCTGCTTTCTGACACGAATCTTCCACCTTGGCATCACTGACAGAATGTTCTATCATCTGAGCATGACTAAAAGAAAACAGAAGTCCTGCTTCAGCCTTGCCTAGTGGAGACATGGAGGTTTAGGAAGCCCTGAGATGATACCATGCAGATGCCTGCACACAAGCCCACTATGCCTACAGCAAGATACCCCTGAATAATGAAATCATACAGAGCACTGCAAAAGCCAGCGCAGCCTTTCAGACACTGAAGCAGAACTTCTCAACTGAAAACAGCATCCAGTTTCAAACAAAAGCAAATATATACTGCACACCAACTCTGTTCTCCTGTATCACTATAAAGCCTGGAAAATTTAAAGTTGTTAACAATAAGAATTCCACACATGCCACTTCCCTGGCAAGGTAAGGCCCTGTATACAGAAATGTCAGCGGATTACCATAAAGTCAAGAAAACACGTTCCTCTCGACACATGACAGAACCAATATGGGAAATATGAGATTACTCAAAAGTACTTCCTGTGACCATCTAGAACTAACGCAGCTGTACTGAGAGCGGGCCAGTGAAAGCCTTTACCTGTGGGGTATTAATTCCACAGCACAGGAGGTAATACCGGCTATTGCATAACTTAGCTATAGGCTACATGCTAACGTCAAAGCACATAAGCAAAACAAGACCTACTAACATTCACAAAAAGTTCCAAAGAAGGGCAAGTTAAATGATTACTCCTGTGGCCAATGATATACCTCACACATAAAATGAGACCCATTCCTCCTGAAAGTAGCCATGATAAACAGAGTTCTCACACTCTAAGACGAAGTTTGCCATCAAATGCATAAACCAAAACAAGGTACTCCCAACTCTGTGTCCTAATCAAGGAATGACACTGAAGCTCCGTTTTGTCTTCTCTGCTTCTTGATGTTTGCATCACACTTGAGAAAAAGTAAATCCAAACAAAAGAGGAAGAGAGTTAGAGTGACAAAGCTGCAGATGGATGTGAACAATCTGTGGTCACTACCACTTATTCTAGCAGTCAGGGCACTCACTCAGGGCACTAATGTGCAGACAGGCACCTATAAGATCATAATCCCCATGTTGTATGTGCTGTGAACAGGTCCACACTTTTCTACTTGCCTATTGACAATATAGAATATTTAGAGCTGGAATTAGAATTCACATGGTTCACCTCCTAGGGTAATGCCATAAACCATTAAATTATCACTAGACACATTTTACTGTAACCTTCTATTAAATATAATATAAAATAGCAGAAGAGCAACTGTAAAACAGCCAGATATTCTGTGTGAATATCAGGAGAAAACCTCACACAACTCAACCCATCTTGTTATGCCATCACTCCAACCACTTTCTCTTAATCTACTAGAGAGCGAAGAAATGCAAAAACAGGATTATCTGATTCGGTAAAATCTCCTCTTGACTTGTCCCAGTCAGCACAGCAGTCCTGACACCAAATTTAATAGCCTACTCTTTACAAGTCACTGTACCATATAGCTACAAAGAGCCATCATATATATTTCATTGAATCAAAAGCTCCTGTTTTATAATTAAACTACACTGAATTTCAGAACATCTTGTCCCAAACAGTCTAACTTATGTTGGAAACTCAAAGCTGCAGATGCAACACCTTGCTGAAAGTGGTCAAATTAAGACCTTCGTATGAAAAGCTTCAACAACTTCAAGTTAGAAGTCATATCCTAACTACACAACGGGAAAGAGCTGAGGTCACAAATCATTCCTTAACATCCAAGTTTTGCATCAAATGTGGTTAAGAGCTGACAGAAAAGCACACAGGTATGTTTTAGTTCCAGAATATGAACATATATATGTACAAGACTAAATTACCCATGCAGCTTTAGGCCTGACATTTAATTCCTGAAGAAAAGATCTGAAAATTTCAAAGAATATTTTTAATACAGTACGACAAATACTGAGGAGACCTGAATTAGGCTAAGGAAACACTCAAGCATGCATTTAAAGACTTAAAAATAAGACAGGTTATTGACCTACTTGTAGCATATCATCAACCATAGTCAGAATGTACTGAACTGTCTGTTCCTTGGAGATATGAGTCATCAAGTTTATAAACGTTTTAGCACACTAGAAAAATAAAAGAGACATTAAAATTAACATTAGCAATTGTCTTCATTCTTTTTGACAATATAAAACAGGACCTCATTAATTCACAGTTAAGTCTTACATAAGCATTGAGCATCCCAACATCTTGTTCAACTGGAACAGGAGACGAATACATTTGACATTATATTACAAAGAAAATTTTCTATCACATTGATCGTTACCCTTTACAAATTGTTTTATGGCTTTCAAATGAAATAACAAGTACTCACTAGTAAAAGTCAAAGTGCTTTGTTGAAAGACTGATTACAAAAATGGCAGTAAGGAGAAAAACCAAGTAAATTGATAAAAAAGCAACAAACGCAGACATGGTACAAGAAGTTTCAGCAACTTGAATGGGAGGGAGGGAAGACAGGTCACTCTTACCTCTTTACTTCCTATACCTTGTAGACAAATCTTTGTTCATATTTGAGCTCTTTTCTGCCTCCTGAACAACCCTACTCTACAATTTCAGCAACAGATATAATAGGCTGAAAGTCACAACACTATTTTTTACACTTTGTCCTTCCCCTGCACCACATTCAACTAAAACTGAAAGGAAAATGGAACTCTGAACTGCTACATCATATTATATAGTGGCATATAATGCTTATCATATATGCTTTTGTCACTGTGCAAATTACCGTCCATTACTTAGCACTCCCACAATACAATTTGGGGGCCGGGGGGCGGGGAGTGGGAGGTGGGAAACACACACCATAGAACAGCCTAAAATTAAAGTAGAAAAATACGACTGGAAAGTTTTGCGCCTTGAGTACATCTCCTACTCTTCACCTTCCCCCCACCTCCCCCCAGTCCTCCTGATGTCTGACATTGTCTGCTAGAACCTCAGGCTTCAAGGTTGAGATTCTGTTCACTTCAAACATAAATAAAGTGTCTTTGGGCATCCTGCCTAGACTCCATGAGCCAAATGGTACGGACCACCTATCAATCCTTTATCAGCTCTGTCCAATGCAGATATCTCATATCTTACCATGCCCAAAATGAGAAAGACACCCGTGTTTAACTGAAACCGCCTTAGCAATCAGTAGACTCTGTTGCTGGAACTACATTGTAATTGTTCACCTGGCTAAGCAGAAATCTCAGTAATAGCAGCTCTCGTCAATAAACTAGAAGGAAAAAAAGTGACTCAAGTACAAGTGTGCATGACTAACTAAACTGGGATGAGGAAAGACTTAAGCTAGCTTGTCCCACAACAGTCAAAGTCAGATGACATTTAATAATTATTTAATGCCCAACCTAAATCTATGAAAAAAACCAAATTGTAATAGCAAGTTTTATACTTCTCCTATAACATCTTAACTTTGTACACCCAACAATAATAGAGTTGATATGAAAATTTCTTTCCATCCTCCTCCCCAAAAGATAGATTATTAAAAGAAAGGAAAGTTACTTGATTGCCTTCTGTTTGCAACAACTCCTGTTTTTCTTCTGGATTTCTCTTCTGTTCAAATCTTTGAATAAATTCACAGTCTTCACCCGAAATCATCTGCCCTCTGAAAAGCAAAATATGAAACATAAGTAACATTAACAATAAGTTATTTCAAACTGTACTGGGTTTACGTGGTAAGGTAGCAGATGGGGCTGCAGGGGCGACTTCTATAAGAAGACACCAGAAGCTGCTCCCAGGTCAGACAAAGCCAGTTCCAGACAACTTCAGGATGGACCGGCCTCTGGCCAAAGCTGAGACACTCGGTGACAATGGTAGCACACATGTGATAACATGTGTGAGACACAGCATTATGAACTGACCACAACCCCCACCCCCCTGCACCGCTCATGCCAGGAAGGCAGAGAAGTCAGGAGTGAAGCTGAGCCTGGAAAGAAAGTGAGAGGTGGGGAGAAGCTGCTTTATAGATTTATTCCTATTTCTCATTATCCTACTCGATTTAATTGGAAATAAATTCATTTCTCCAAGCAGAGTCTGCTTTGCCCACGACAGTAATTGATGAGTGATGTCCCTGTCCTTATCTCAACCCAAGAGCTTTCTGTCATATTTTACCCCCTGTCCTTTTGATGGAGGAAGAGTAATAGGACAGCCCAGTAAGCACCTGGTGACCAGTCAAAGTTAACTCACCAAAACCACATTTTCTTCCACTTGAGATATCAACAGTATCACTTTACCAATCCTATATCCCACAGTAGAACATAAAGAGATCTGTTCTGCAAAAGGTCTCACATACAATGAATTTAAAACTCATGACAGAATAATCTCTATAAAGCCTTCCCTATGCATCGCCTCTGCTCAACAACATTATCTAAATACTTCTAAAACTTCCAGAGGCTGAACGCAACAATCAGTGGAAACAGTTGTAAGAACTGAAATATGCACTGATAGCATATTATGCCAAAATTATAATACACAAACTAAATAATAGTCTAACCCAACCTGAAATAAGTGCTGAAAAACAAAATGAATTGTTATTTTAAGTTTGCCATAAGCACTAAAGAGAATTTTAATGAGTACAAAGAACTTGGTTCCTAATGTATTTTTAGCTTTCACTAATCACTACATTCCAGCTTCTCCTGGTAGTTTAAAAACTGATATGCATGCAAGCTCACTCAAACAAATAGCAAGAGGGTTTGATATAGTAACTGTTGTGGACACCTATGAGCTAACAGAACTCAACTTGATCTTCTCTTTAACTTAATATTCAAGGAGTTACAGCCATCACCAGTGCTATTTCAGAAAGCTGTTGACTCAGCTGAAGAGCTGGCAGAATACTGTTGGGGTTTTTGTTATAACACAAAACTTACCATCAAAACAAATAACAAACTTGTCAAAATAGTGCAGTCAGGTACTCTTCAGGTATTATAATAAAACTAATTTTAAATCAAGCAGTCCTGAAAATATCCAAGACTTTAGCAGGTGACTAGCTTTACTAGTTAATACCAGGAGTGCTTAGGAAATAAGAAAATTGTGCACATCATCATCAATACAAAAGTCACAGCAGATCAAAGTATTAGAGACTGCTCAGCTTCAGTTATTTCCAAGATTCATCTCCTCTTACATGTGCATTGAGTCAAACACTTCTTCTGCTTTGCAAACGATCTAGCATGGATTCTTCTAATTCATCTTTTCCACATTTGGATCAGTTTCCAGATGTTCCATGATCAGCAGTTACATTAAAATCCTTGTAAACTTACAGAAAATATTTACCTTTTTTTTTCTTTTTAATTGGCTCACCTGCATTTGTGAAACACAGCAACATAAATATGACCTACACTGTGTTCTTATCTTTCCTCTTAGTAAATGGTTACATCTTGAGGATGGCCTCATCACAGAGCTATCTTTTACCTATTCACTTTTCAAGCAAAGAACGTAAGTAGTGCAGTACCACATGCATTATTTCTGTATTCCAGCTGCTTTGTAAGAAATATCCTTATACGCACAGAGGAAAGGCAATTAAGTCTTACTAGATGGAAGATTCATAAAGCTGGTAGCAGCCCTTGACTAGTTTCTACTAAAACTGAACTAATTGTTGGCTGGAGAGTTGGGCAGGGAATAATTTGATGAAATATAACAAGGAAAAGTGTAGGGTCCTGCATCTGGGCAGGAACAACCCCGGGTTCCAGTATAGGTTGGGGAACGATCTGTTAGAAAGCAGTGTAGGGGAAAGGGACCTGGGGGTCCTGGTGGGCAGCAGGATGACCATGAGCCAGCACTGTGCTCTTGTGGCCAAGAAGGCCAATGGCATCCTGGGGTGTATTAGAAGGGGGGTGGTTAGTAGGTCGAGAGAGGTTCTCCTTCCCCTCTACTCTGCTCTGGTGAGAGTACATCTGGAATATTGTGTCCAGTTCTGGGCCCCTCAGTTCAAGAAGGACAGGGAACTGCTGGAGAGAGTCCAGCGTAGGGCAACTAAGATGATGAAGGGAGTGGAGCATCTCCCTTATGAGGAAAGGCTGAGGGAGCTGGGTCTCTTTAGTTTGGAGAAGAGGAGACTGAGGGGTGACCTTATTAGTGTTTATAAATATATAAAGGGGGAGTGTCACGAGGATGGAGCCAGGCTCTTCTCGGTGGCAAACAATGATAGGACAAGGGGTAATGGGTTCAAGCTGGAACACAAGAGGTTCCACTTAAATTTGAGAAGAAACTTCTTCTCAGTGAGGGTGACGGAACACTGGAACAGGCTGCCCAGGGAGGTTGTGGAGTCTCCTTCTCTGGAGACATTCAAAACTCGCCTGGATGCCTTCCTGTGTAACCTCAACTGGGTGTCCTGCTTCGGTAGGGGGGTTGGACTGGATGATCTTTTGAGGTCCCTTCCAATCCCTAACATTCTGTGATTGTAGATGAAAAAGTAATCAGGCAATGATGACCATGCTGCTAACACATGCCTTTTAGACTGATGTTTGACATCGTCTGCTAGAACCTCAGACTTCAAGGTTGAGATTCTGTTGCTTCAAATATCAGCAGAGTTTTCTTTCTTGCCTCTTAAGGATGGATTTGAGTAGTTTTTGAAAGATGAGGACAATTCATCTGCCACAAATACCGGACTTAAGGACCCATATCTAGAAGCCTCTCATGTTTCAACCAATGCTGGCCAAGCCTGGGACTCCTGGATGATATTGACATTAAGTATCCAGATGAGCTGCTTGTTTACAAGAATATTGCCTTTTAGGAAACACTTCAAAGATGACACAAAATGAACCCTTAATTTTTAGCCTTAATGCTTAAAAGTAGCCTCAGCCTGAGAAGAGATGCTTCTTTATAGCCAGGCTGTTAGAAGAGGTCTGCCAACTGCCAAGGAAAAAAGCTTTCAAGCTTTTGCTTTCACCCTACACTAGACCATACAAGAAGGGGGGTGGGGGGAAAGGTGTGAGGATTGATATTGCCTTAAAAGGAAAAGATGTTAAGGTTTACTCAATGTAAATGCCATTCATAAAGATAAAAAACAAAACAAAACAAAAACCACCACAACAAAACACTTTCTAACCCATACAAAACAGTACAAGGGATTTGACAGCTTTGTAAACAAGTAGTTAATACATTATCAGGGATCCCATACATCTGATTAATAGTTTTAGTAATTTCAAATGCATCAGTTTTCATCTATCTCATTCAAAAACTGAAAGAACTGATTATGTAGTAAACCCTAGCAACGTGGTGGGGGGGGGGGAAGACAAACAATACAACATGAAAACACACAGAACAGCCTCAGACAGCTGTTAACGGCTACCATGATGCTATCACCATATCTTCCTCATCCCTTCTTCAAAGAGACAAGAATTTCCCAGCACCTTTAGTCAAACAAAGTAACCAAAGCTTCCCTCCATCTCTCCTCCTAACAGCCATTTAACTTCTGATTTTCCATGATATGTCTACACAGTCTTTTGTCAGCAGATAAAAGTCACTTTGACTGAGTTTAAGCTGTCTGGTTATATACATCGGGTTTAGACAAAGAGTCCTGTAGCCATGTTTTAAAGCTCTGTGCTTGAGATACTAAGGCCTCTCTTGGAGAGCATTTGCTACAGGAGAGAAAACTGAAGCTGTGTGAGATTTAGAAAGCATAAATTTGATTTTTTTAAAACCTCTTGGTGCCTCAAGATGATTCAGAAACTGTGATTCCTTCTTTTTATTATGCATTTCCTCCAGCAGCTCTTGTTCCTTCTTTTTGTCCAAATGATTTAACAAAAGCCATTCTGGAGTTTATGGGGGGTTTTGTCTGGTTTTTAATTTTGGGCTTGTTTTCTGGTTTTGGTTGGTTGGGGTTTTTCTGTCTGGGTGGTGGTGGGTTTTGTTTTTTTTGGTTTGAGTTTTTTGTTTGTTTGCTTTTTATACATATAAAAAAATGACTACATGTGCACCAAATTAAGCTCATATGAAGCCATCATGTCAGGACATAATTTCTTTTATCCAGGTATCTCCAGTACTTTGCATGTACGTAAAGGACATTTTTATTTAATTGCTCACTTTTAACATTACAAAATTAAAACAGTAAAACGGGCTAAAGGTACTCTACAACACCAAACCAAATCTAAAACAAAACAAAAAAGATGAAAAAAAAAATCCACACCACCACACAACCAACCAAAAAGACACCACACACAGACACACTAGAAGTTAGGAAACTTCTATCTTTCTTCGAAGACAAGACTGGCTTTTAAAGTCCAAGATATTTAACACTCTTTAGAAGGTTACCCCACTCCCAGGAACATAAAATAGATATTTTAACATCAGAATTCACAAACATATATGTAAAGTACTTGAAGACACATGGGAAGCTAAGTACAAATCAGCCATCAGATATCTCACCTTATTAAATATGAAGTATTGTCAAATGCTGTATATCTAGTAAGATGCAAGCTAAACTCTGAAACAAGTTCACTTTTCCACAGACCTCATTTACTACCCTTCAAAAGCAAAAATTAAACTTGCTTCAAACAAGCTAACTCACCCTCCAAAGGCATTCCAACACCCTGAGGCAAATGCTGAAAGCAGCCACACAGCACACAACAGCAACCCACCATATTTTCAAGCAGCAGAGGGCATCAACGCGTTTCAACTGTTCCAAGTCTCAAGATGCAACAGTAGGCAAGTTTGTACAGAACTAACGGCCTCAACTACATTCAGCTTTCAGAAGGTAAGTAGACCTACACATCGCCTTCTACTGCTCCAAGTTGTGCTACTTTCTTCTCCCTCAGACACAGACCCTAGCTGGAATTCAACACAAAGAAAGTGTAAATTTTAGCATTTTAAAAAAAAAAATTTTCTTTCTCCACAGCCTAATTTTGAAGTGAGCAGTTAACACAATGGCAAACCAGTAATATGTACAGTTGCTATACCTAAATATTTCACTTTTATGCCAACAGTATATACAGAAAACATCAGAAGTCAGCAGCTGCATGTTAGTGTAGTTTGACATTTAGTTTACAGTTATAACCTTCAGAGATGGAATAAACAATACACCAGTTAATCTTTAGCTTGAAATGACTCTACAAGAGAAGTCAGGCTACTAGAGTCTGACCAACTATTGGTAAGCCATTTTACTTTTGCACTGAAGAACAGAGAGAGCAGAAAAACACTTCACTCAGAATGCACTCCCATTTGACCCAGACTTCAATGTTGTTGCAACTGATGCAATCTTTAAAGCATCTTTATACACATACAACTGTTACAGCCAGATTAAAAAAAAAAAAAAGCCACACACCATAAAAAACCTTCATCAGAATTTCTTGTGAAGTTCTTTGAGTCCAACTACATAAATACTACATACTATCTATAGGTTAAAGAACACAAATTATATCATGCCTGAGTTGATATGTTAACTTAGGTAAACCAAACAAAAACCTTTCCTCTAATTTAAAAAAATTCAAAGACTTGAAGTATGCCTCCATATATTTATACGCAAACTCACCACACCAAATGCACAGACTGCCAGTACAGAAGCTCAAAAGAAAGCAAGAGAAGTGTCCTTCGAAACCATCAGCACCCATCTTCCTTCTACTCTATAGACCAGAACAAACCACTCTGACCTGCCTCTAACAAATGCACCAGAAGCAAGCAGCTTCCACTCATTATTAAACATGCTTAATTCCAGAAATTAGTCACTAAAGTGGCACTAACTGACTTTTCAACAAACCCCTTTAAGCATCAGCCTCAAAGACACCATCATGTTCAAATCTGTCTATTGTAGAAAGGACATGTCCAAAAGCAGGTATGATTATATTTCCTCTTTAGAAGCACCAAAACTTCTGCTGATGTTTCCCAACAACTAATGATAAGCAAACTCCTCAGCCAAGGAACTACATCTAAGTTCACAATGCTCCACAGCCCCTCTGGCACCACTTACAAATTCATCCTTAAAGCTCCATTACCTTAGCCAGACAGCCAGGCTGTTATCAGTAAATACAAGAAACAAAGATCACATTTATTTCAGAGCAATAATAAACAGGACACACTGTCACTGACATCAGAGAGCAACAAGCATTGAAGAGTCTTAGAGTCAGATCACAAACACTAGCCAGATGCACTACAGTAGCCTCCAAAATCTGGCTAATCCACCAAAGAGAGGAAACAACTTGTACATTCTTCTTTCACAGATTCCAGAACAAAACAAAGTCAAATTCTACATCTAGAACCTGAAAAAGAACCATCAACCCTGCCTCCTGGACAAAAGAAGTTACTGACTGAAGTCTGCTGACACACAAATAAACAAAACTCCCCCATCCTTCTTAGCATCAGAGAGAGAATGCCAGTAATGAAGGAAAATTATAAATGGAAGACGACATGAAGCACAGTCAAGCAATTAATACTACCTGCATATTCAACATACAACTCCTTGCCAAACAGAACCATCCCCCACACTAAAAAAAGCAACAGACGAATCTCTCCAGCCCTGTAGTCCGAACCATTAGCAAAACAGTGAAAAAGATTCTCACACTCACTTAAAACGGCAACGAACAACTGTACTCCCATTTTCATCCCAAGTAACTGCAAACAAGCGGTTCACTTGCCACTGGGACAGCACAGGAACAGCTGCTCAGGCTTCCTCAGGGCACAGTTCTCATCAGATGGACAACAGGGCACACAGTAACAGCAAAAGCCATTTAGACTGTTTGAAAAGTGCTTGGTAGTTGCCACCATCAAGTTACCACATCAACCTTCCTCTTTCGCCTGCAAAGTCACTGTAACGTCACACTATAAATTGAATCAGGAACTGCTCCAACGAAAAATAGCCTAGAAAAAGGAAGTTTCCTCAGCAGATCAGTTCCTTAATCCAGATATATCATGCAGATATACAGTCACAAAAAGAAAAAACAATGCAACTGGATGGAAGGAATAAGCAAGACTGAGCTACATAGCACAAGGCAAAGCAGGTAGTCATTAATAAGCTTCTACTGGGTTAGTATTTCTCACTTGCACGTGTACAGTTTTGCAACATTATTTTAACATATAGCATATATTTATGCATGTATCTCAGTAATTTGAAAAAAGATATTTTTTGAAGTGGTGTAATGTTGATAATCAAAAAGCATCATCAGCATTTGCCCTAAAATATTCATTATTTCTGCCACTTTAGTGACAAAGTAACGAACATGGAAGTAATTTGCAATTACACATGGACTATCAAGAGATAATAGTAATTTACACTTTGCCAATATTCTTCATAGGCACTTGTCAAAAGGAATCCAGGGCTTCAACAATTTTTCATTTCACTTCAGAGGATTATCAGAAGTCTGTTTCTTCTCTCTGCTCCTTACCTTACTCACAAACCTATTTTCCTCACCTTTCCCTGTATCCTCTTTGGACAATATTTCTCTCACTACTCCTAGTGCCATTATAAATGTTCCAAAGTCAACTAAGCTTATCTGAAATAGTAGCACAATTCTCCCAAAACTGAAGTATTTGTTCCAGCTCACTCCCTGATTTACTTGCTTCAATTGCCCTCCAGCACTATTCTTACTTTAGTTAAGGTACAACTTATTTTCCTGGACTACCAGTCCAGTTTTGCTGGTACAATCTGCATTCACATAAAAGGCATTTCAGCAATAGAGACAACATACCTACATATAACACTCCTCTTACTACAAACTTTTCTTATAAGGCTAAAATTGAGAATGGTGTTTGAATGGCAAGAAAAAAACAGATAGTTTTACCATACACTCACGCAAACTTACACTATCTGCTATTACCGCTTTTATTCATAAAAGTAGAGTTCCCCTTCTGGTAACAAGTCATAAGAAAATTTTCCTCAACCACTTCCATTTAACATAGACTTTTTCCAACTACTTCTATGTGACCAAGACAGAACGTTCCGCACCGTAACCTGATGTTCCAATGTAACCCAATGTTCCAATGTAATCCAAAAATCTCAATAGGTCTAACACTTCAGAGAGGAGAAAGAAAAAAAAAGAAGTGTGAAAGTTTTTACTTACTGGAGATATGACTGCCAGTTTACTTTGTTTGCCCGAACTTCAGCAGCTTTGGCAGCAATGATGTTTGTTGGGACAGCAGCATCTACAGCACCTCGGATATCCATCTTAAGTGACAATTAAAATGTACCTAGAAACGCAAGTCAGATTTGAGATGTCTTATTAAAGTATTACAGAACAGAGTATCTGTCTGATATTTTAAAGAAATAAAAAGGAAAATCTGGTCTCAGGTGTTCCGTTCCCTAAAACTGCACTCACTACCTTCTGAGAAATCAAAGTTTTATACAGTATTTAAAATGTGACTTCCCTGAAATGAGCAAAAATAAGTCATATCCACACACTGAACTGTAACCAATCACAAGTTTGCTAAAATAAAAGACATATGCCATTAGCAAATAGCTCCCACTCCTGTAAATTCTTAACCAGTCAAATGAAGTTATCTGAATAAAGACTGCTCTTCTGCAATGTCAAAATAGCCCTACAGATAACAGAAGCTGTCTTCCTTACAAATCAGGGTTAAAATTCAGTGTGTATCCTTCCCACCCCCACACCTCAGGACTAATTCAGTTCAGGTATTTGTCCAAAAGTATTTAGACATCAGAAACACATAAGCTACAAATTAAGAAAAAAAAGAGAGTTATATAAATTAAAACCCATGTTACATAGACTAACAAGAAGATTCACGTAAACACTGTACAGAAGCTCTCATCAAGACATACCACATTTCCATAGACAGTGACCTTCACCACTTCTTTGTCCTTCCTTTATGGTTTAATCTCCACTTGACTTTGATGCCAAAACAAGAAGTGTGTTTGCAGAGGCTGCAGCAGGAATTCCTTACAAATTAAACTGCATTGAGCCTCTCCACGCAGCCTGTTTCTGGACTTTTCTGGCTCCCTTTACAGAAGCAAGAACAAACTGGCACACTCTGCCTCATCCCTAACAAGCACCCCTCTGCTGTATGACTGAATGAAAACGTGAGTCTAACAAAAAAAAAAAACAGGAACTACCCTGACCAAGTGGAGCAGCAGAACCGTCCTCCCTTTGAAAATACTTCTGTGAGCAGACACCCACACCCACGGCACCGCTTACTAATGTCCTTCAACGACCACTGAACGTTCACAGAATCACAGAATGTTAGGGACTGGAAGGGACCTCAAAAGATCATCTAGTCCAATCTGCCTGCCGGAGCAAAAACACCTAGATCAGGTTAGACAGGAATGTGTCGCGCAGGGTTTGAACCCTCACTCTTACATAACCCAGGCAGACCCATTCAAACGCCCCTCAAGCCGCAGAGGAGGGCAGGCCCGCTGACCGCGGTTTCAGCTCTACAGAGCAGGGGAAGAAGCCGGGAAGCGCCTGAGACAGAGAGGAAGACACCCCGTCCTGGCACTCCCCGCACAGCCTCACAGACGCGGCCGCCTCCTGAGGGGCCCAGGGTCGCCCAAGCCCTCAGGGAAGCCGCGGCGCCAGGCGGAACCTTTGGCGGAGCCCTTCGCACCATCCCCGGCCCCGCCAGAGCCCCCGTGAGAGGCCGTGTGGCGGTGGCACCACCCCACCCCGCGATCCCCCAACCCCCCGTCCCCATAACGGCTCTTACTCACCACACGGGCACACCGGCGGACGAGGGCTGCGGGAGGCAGAGGGCTGCGGGAGGCAGAGGGCTGCGGGAGGCCCCTCGGCAGCCCCGGGCAGCCCGCACACCCGAAGGCCCCGCCGCTGCGCTGCGCTCCGCCGTTCTCCGCTACAACCCCACAGCCACCGCTGCCGCCGCCGTCATGTGGCGCTGCTCACGTGAGCGCGACGGCGGCCTCCGAGGGACAAGTCCGCCCCAGCGCGCCCCGCCCCCGCCCCAACCGCCGGGAGCCGCGCGGTGGGCGGGGCTCGTGCGAGACTGCACGCGGCGGCGGTTGGGGCGGGGCCGAAGGACACGTAATCAGTTGTCTGTACGTGGGGCTGTGTGTTTTTAATTGTGTACGCGGCGGCGGTCTGTTTCCTCAGATAACAAGCAATAGGGTGAGAGGAAACGGCTTCAGGTTGTGCCAGGGGAGGTTCGGGTTGGATATTAGGAAAAATTCTTCACAGAAAGGCTTGTCAGGCAGTGGAACAGGCTGCCCAGGGAAGTGGTGGAGTCACCATCCCTGGAGGTGTTTAAAAGATGGGTAGATGAGGTTCTTAGGGACAAGGGGTAGTGGTGGATTTGGTAGTGTTAGGTTTATGGTTGGACTTGATGATCTTAAAGGTCTCTTCCAACCTAAACGATTCTGTGTATATGAAAAAAAAAATATGAAATATATATATATACACACACACACAGATATGATTTTATATGGGAATCTAACCCCATCTAAAAAGGCCGAGTGGAGCACACATCATGTAGGTGCCCACCCATACTATCTGCTGACAAGAGTGTTTCCACGGAGAGAACCGGAGCCTGGCTGAGAAGGGCCGAGAGGCCCCTCTCCAGGCAAACCCCCAGGCCTCCGGGCGGCCCCCTGTGGTTCCCCTTTCTGCCCCACCAGGCCAAGGGGCTGCCAAGCTGGGGAGAGAGCCCTGGGAGGTGAAAGTGCTAGGGAGACAACAGGCCACACTCCTGGTGCTGAAATGACTCTGTGAGCTACGCTGTGTTTTTCCCAGTGCCCAGCATTTTCTCACTTTTTTCCTCTCCTGCTGCAGTGGCTCAATCTTACTCCTTCCTACAGCTGCAAAGCAGGCAGGTGTTCCTGGGCCCCGGCTTCTGGTGGAGAAGTCTGACTGCCTGTGCCGCGCTGTGTTGTGCCAGGTCTCACAGCCAGCCGTGTCACACCTTTCCTTGTGAGCTGCACCAGGCTGTGCACCAGGGGCATGACATTTTGTTCTTCCCAAGTCGCATGTCAATGGGAAATACACACTGCACAATTTTTTTTTTAAACAGCCTGTGTTGTGTTGAGCTTTTTCTCTATAAGCAAAAGGACCAGGGAAGTTTTCAACTGAAAACTCAAGTGTTTCGGAAACCACGGCTTAAATGTCCATGTTTCCAAGAAAAAGCTGCTGTCTTTGGCTGCTGAGTGAAATTTTCCAGTCATACTGTGATGAAGTGTGTAGATATGCCATTCCTAGTCAGAAATGACCCTGAAGAGTAGTTCTGCTAGCAAATAAAGAGGAAAGGCGGAGAAAAGAGGAATAGGTCGGAGAATTTTGTGTGTGAGCAGATCAAGACAGCCAATTTAAAGCTGGTCTAGATATGTCTATATTTAACTTTTAATTTTTCTAGAGTCTCTGTATTTCCCATTTAGAAGATACACTATTCTTCAAATTATACCTCGTCAGTACCTCTAGCATTGTTTTTCAATTCCAGGAGGGTCTTCATTACTGTGCCACTGATCATACTTCCTCCATAAGAGTTTTTTTTCCTTTAAAATTGATCTTTTTCATACCACAATAAAACTGTTGATTTCTTAATAATGTGACCACTGAGCTAAAATCCCAGGCACAGTCCAAGTAAGAGCATTTTCATTTCTTTATGCTTTAGCAGAAGAAAGCTCTCTAAGCCATGTGCACGCTGTTGTCCAGTCTGCAAGAAACACATCCATTAATGTGATTCTGCAGATTACCTAGCACATGAGTCTTTCAGATTTAACCTAACACATTTGTATTCTTGCAGGTTGCTTACATACAGTGACAAGAAATGCTTGCACAACTCCTGATCTCTAGCATAGAAATCTCCACACAATACGAACATAAATCTGTTTCTTTGAAAGTTTATTTGAATCTGATTTTTATTTCAGAGCTGAAAAACAGAATTAGGCCTTACTTTAACCAGTTCCTCTTTTATAAGTGTTGTTAACTTCTGTCACAGAATCACAGAATGTTAGGGATTGGAAGGGACCTCGAAAGATCATCCAGTCCAATCCCCCGCCGGATCAGGAACACCCAGATGAGGTTACACAGGAAGGCGTCCAGGCGGGGTTTGAATGTCTCCAGAGAAGGAGACCTCACAACCTCCCTGGGCAGCCTGTTCCAGTGCTCTGGCACCCTCACTGTGAAGAGGTTTCTTCTCATATTTAAGTGGAACCTCCTGTGTTTCAGTTTGTACGCATTGCCCCTTGTCCTATCATTGGTTGTCACCGAGAAGAGCCTGGCTCCATCCTCGTGACGCTCACCCTTTACATATTTATAAACATGAATGAGGTCACACCTCAGTCTCCTCTAAGCTAAAGAGACCCAGCTCCCTCAGCCTTTCCTCATAAGGGAGGCGCTCCACTCCTGTGTCCTGTGGCATTCTGCATTTTCTGGTTCTGCTTGTCCTTTTTATGGCGTGTCTCACTGCTCATCTTTTGAGTTCTGGCATCAGGCACTTGGAATAAATGTAGTCACTTTTTCTATGGTCATTCCAAATCACATTACCAATGATGGTACATGTGACTCTACCCATTTTATAAAGAAACCGAAGCACAAAGGGTTTATAGGTTAATCTGAACAAGGATTGAGGCTTTTAAAATCGGGCTTGCAGAATGATGGCATCAAAGGCCTGTACAGTGATGCTACAATCTACCATTCAGGCCTTAGCCCACCTGGAGGCACTTCAAGCTTTCCTTATGTGAAGTATCCTCAGTTGTCCAAAATGATACTTCTGCCTGAAACCCGAAATGTCGCAATGCTGAAAATGCTGATAACTTAGTGCCTTCTCTTACCTGAAAGAGATGTGATACTCTTCCACCTTCACCCTTCAAAGCTCAGTTCAGTAGCTGTTCTCAGAGTTTAGTAAACCCATGGAAACTGGATAAGCACTTCTGAAAGTGCAATTCCAGCCACCAGTTCTCAGACACAGATAACGTTTCTCCCCATGACATACCCACCCCTGTGTCTAGCAGGGTAATGGCCCAAATTTTAGAATCATAGAATGTCCTGAGTTGGAAGGGACCCACAAGGATCATCGAGTCCAACTCCTGTCCCTGCATATGACAACTCCACATTTCACACCATGTGTCTGAGGGCATTGTCCAGTCTCTTCTTGAACACTGTCAGGCTTGGGGCTGTGACACCTCCCTGGGGAGCCCGTTCCAGTGTCCACCACCCTCTGGGTGAAGAAGCTTTTACTAATGTCTAGCCTAAACCTCCCCTGGTACATCATCCTGGCACTAAATAATACTTGCCTAGGCATGAAAAGCCATTTCTTCTGCTGAAGATCACCTGTTTCTAGGAAACCACCCCAGAACATTGGAATGCAGTCTACTTTGCACAGCGTATTTCCCCCACCCCTTTAGCACACTTCTGGCTTAGCCAAGCACCAGTACTCAAGTACTCTGGGTGAACCCGACTATAAGTATACACCTGCTCCCAGTATCATTCAGTTTTTTACAGTACGCAGTGTTCATGTGAGAAATATAGATTCATGGTTTCGATTTGTTGCCCAATGTGATCCATTATTTGGAATATACATTAGGTCATGAGTAGTCCTTGTTTTCACAGCGGACTTTTTTTTCCTAATTGCACCACCTTTCCTAATTGCAAGAGTCTAGCACCGTTCATTCAGTCTGGCTAAAAGAAGACAGTTTGCTATTTGCAGTCGAAATTTTGATACTATGGCAACATGGTTGTTTTTCTATAGAAAAGAACTTTGAAAAGCTGTGATGTGGCATGTTCTTCATCATAAATGGCAGACTCTGGCTCTCTTAATTCATTTCATAGGCGACTGAGAGGCTAAAGTAAAAAATATTTTCCTGTGGCTTTTCTGTAACCTTGGAGTGAGGCGTAATGGCTGAAAGTATGCATCTACTGAATTAGCAGAAAAAAATCAAATAGAGGAGAAATAATTGTAATAGAAATTAATCACATTGATTTTTAGCAACAGTTCCAGGGGCCTTTTAAGGAACTACCAAATAGTGAGTATGACATCTCTGCCAGTCAAGTTAGCAGTCTCTAGCAATCAAATTAGTGAACACAATGTATCATATTAGACAATGCAAACAATACATTGTTCCTGAACATACCTGTATAATAATATACTTAACTCACATTTTGTTTCTACAGCATGTAAGAGAAAAAGTGCAAAACGTTAACAAAAAGTCACCATGCTTCCATAAGGGACACTCATGTTTTACACCTCTACTGGAATTCTTTGTGCATGTGGACAAGGTTAGTGAAGGTAGATTCCATCGACTTGGACTTTCAAGAGGCATTCAGTTATATGCAGTGCTCTTAAAAAAATAAACTGTACTGTGTTTTAACACAGGAAAGGTCTCTGCATGGATTCGTAACTCTTGAATTATATATATACAACAGAGGGTAGGAAGAAATCAGGTTTCACAGTGAAAAACAAGGAGAACGGAGGTCAATTATGAAGTGAAAGCTTTGAGCTTTGCCAAGGGTAGCGTAACTCCTTTGACAAGCACACAGTTAAACTGTGAACCACCTTGTTGCAGGACGGTGGGTGTGTTACAGAGTTACATGTGTTCTTATTGCCCTCTGCCAAACTCTGGGGCATGTCTGGAAATTTTCACTCCGTATGAGTCCCATGAAGCACTCTCTGTGTTAAGGAACTTGCACTGCAAGAGTAGGCTTTGAGAAAAACATGTGGTCATCACAGGATCCTGCCTCATGTGTACCTGTCATCACTGTGACAGCAAGAGGTGATCCTCAGCAACCAGTGCAAACCCATCATATCCCATCAACTTGAGAGAGCACCTCATAGTGTCTTATTCATACTGGTTGATTCTCCAAACCCAATCTTGCTAAAGGTTATGATTAGAAAAGTGCTATGCTCCAATTTTTTGGTAAGCATCCAGCCTTTAGGATTCAGGTGCTGCAAAGCAATTCTTATTTAGCTAATTTGGGTCACATCAGTGCTTGTCCATTAACTGCTGGCAGCACAGCTTCACTTGAAGTTGCTATATTTAGTTAAGTTTATGGATGTGTGAAACACACAGAGAAAAATGAAATACGTATCAGCATGAAGGAATAAAAGTCATCAATTGCCTGGACCACAAAGAATAAAAGTGTTTAACACTTACTAGAAAAATGAATGCAGATGAGTCATCCTCACAGTAAGACCACAGACAGTTGGATCGTGAGAGTATTTTTCTGTTCTCCTTGCCTTTGTGTAATAAGAACAATGTATCATTGTCTCTCACATATTCTGCAAATTACATAAGTGTTTTGCACACCTGCCATTTAACTTTTCAGTATTCCGTACCCACCTTGCTGTCTCCTGCACGTCCGTACAAGTTTTTAACATGTATAGAAGAAACAGCTTGGAAAGTTTATCCAAGCAAAACATACTTAAAAAGTCAGGAAAAGTGAACACGCTAATTGACAAAATATTATTGACCAATAAAACATTAAAAATGGCAAAATTTGTAAAGGAGGACATTTTCAAAGTGATACCTATATACTAGAAAAACACAGAGACTAGCCTTACCTTTAAGAGCTATCATTCCTGAAGCGAGTACCACATTTTACCCTAAGATTATTCATCCATGGGCTAACATCAGATCCCAGCTGCCCAGGGCAATGTGGAAAGGAACAGCAGGTACAATCACATGACAAGTGATGGGTGCGAGCCGTAGGAATGGGCTTCTTGGCTTGATTACTTTCAGCACTGAGCATTGTGCATTGTGAGAGTAGGACATGTTTCTTCTGCCACAGAACTAAGCACCAGGTGCACTTGGTCCACAGACCCTAAATTAAACCTGTTATTTGTTGGCAAAGGGGATTCTATAGCAGGAGAAAGGCACCAGCAGAGAAGAAATAACTAGGATTTATGTTTGTTTGGGGGTTGCAAGAGGAAAACATTAGAGGGAATCTAGCTGGTTTGGTGAAGTATGAAACTTGAAGCCTTTTTGAATATCAGTGGCTAAGTCCATACAACACTAATGTAGCATAGGAGGGTTTTTGCTATCTAGATAAACTGAGGCAGAGAAATATGAAGAAACTAGCTCGAGGTCACGTAAATGGGGAAATCAAATAGCATGCTTTTGTAAATCCAAAATACTCCTTTCCCCAAAGCACTACTCCACGGTGTGGAAGAAGACAATAGTGCAAAAAAAAAGAAATGAACCTACAATAATCTTTCGCTAATGCAAGGTGAAAAGAAATACATCAGAATGCGCCCATCTTTGTGCCTTCCAGCACCTCATCTCATACGCTATTTCTTAAGGCAAGAAGAGGAAGACTGCTAGTTGTCTCCCAGATGATACAAGTTATTCTTCTTTTCCAGTGATGGAAATTTTGTGTGCTATCTCTAAATTTCAGAATGAAATAAATAGAACTAATTATTTAAATACTTTAAATATTTAATGTTTAAAATTTAAACATTTAATGTTTTGTATTTTACATGTTTGTTTATTTATAATTTTAAATATATATTTCAAGTACAGATAAGAAAAAGACAGTCGCTGACTTTCTTTGTCCTTTTGATGCATTTATGCTAAAAACCTCCACATCCGAGGTGCTCCTTTGGGCTTTTTAGTGGTATGGAACAAAAGAGCACAATGGCTTTTGGAAAATCTTATCAAACATCTCAATATGTCTTTAAGTGCCCAAATTATCTGGAAACAAATTAGCATGATTTGGTATTGCAAGGAAGTATAAAAATTACATACTGGAGCAAATTTCAGTGATTTCTGGTGACCTACTGATACCCAACTAACTTCTTATCCAGGAGAGAAAATGCTGTGACATTTGTAAATTTTGAACGGAATTGACCTATTTTACAATTCTAGTTTCTCTTTATTTTCATCTCACGAGTTTGCCATTTAATCCATCTTTTCCAGCAGATTTCATGTCTGCCTCACAGGCATCGAGGGGACCTGTGGGACAGGGAAATGCGGGACAACAGATTCTTTTCTCTCCTGTCTAAGAGTGAAGGGTTGTCATGGAAGAGGCTTCCTTTCGCAGACACAGAAGTGACTTTTCCATGTGAGGGGATATGGGGTGCTTTACTGGACATTTTTTGTGAGTAATTATAGCAAGATTGGCCCACTGTGAACAGGATTTTTATTACTTCACCTGTCTTTGTTTTCTCCTCTTATTTTATCTTCACTTTAGTGTCTGTGTCATTGTGGGAGCTTGTTATTCTATCAACATCTTTTTAAACAAGTAAATACCTCTTCCTGCAACCAATATAAAATTATCTGGCTTCTAGGTCATAGAACTTGGCTCATTTTTCTTTTAGATCAATCATATCCTGGCCCAAAGGATCTGGTGAAGCTAATACACCACAATTTCGCAAACGTATTGGACAATCTTCTGATTGCTCCACCATCTCATTGAAATTAAATTGTGCATGCTCAGTTAAGGAACTACACATATCTTATCCTCAATAGGAGTAGTATTTCTGAAAGAAAAATGACATTTTATTGCAACAAATGTATCTTCATTTTTTTCACCAGTAGAATGGAATAATGCTATATTGTCAGAAAATTGAAGGTGAAGTACTGTGCAGAAACAAGAACACAAAGGCCAGAGCAAAACTAACTATTTATCGCTGGGGTTAAAATAGTACAGTACATTATTTTAGGGAGTAGGCACAAGTGTTTATCTCTGTCTCATGAACACCCACTTCTGTGTTGAAACCTGGAGGTTTTCAGAGTCTCCAGCCCCTCTTTGCAGCCTTACAGGATCTCTGCTCCTCTCATTGTCAGTCTCTGCTGCTTTGTGCTCTTTTCTGGACAAGGGAGGCAGCACCTGAATGTGTAGAAAAAACACCCTTCTCTGGAAACTGCTGCAGCACCAGCTGAAATAAAGCCCACTTCTGTGCCGAAATAATTAGATAGATAGATAGATAGATCGATTGATCAATCGATCGATCCTCTAACTCCCCTCTCACAAAAAAAAAGGGTGGGTCAGAGCAGTAGCTTTTTGGAGGAAAAAGGAAATGCTGAGCTACCCAGTGCTGCAGAGAGTAACCCTGGCCAGAGGTCAGAAAAGAAGGTGGTTACCTAAACATCAATATCTGCCAAAGTCAGATTGATTACCAGAACTTATGCAACAGCTTTCTTGCTGTGTGATGACTTCTACTGCAATTTAGCTCATCAAGCCAAATGCCGGAAAAAATGTTCTCTCGTTGTTCTTTATTTTTCTCCTTGGCACTTACTGGATTTCTCTGAAAAGAGAGAGATGTGACCAAGGCACCTCTACTCACAAGAGGTGCTACGGGGGAAGATGGTGTTATCCCTGCCTTATATCTGCAATGGTGAATTGTCAAAGCTTGTGACTCTTGGCAGGAAAGAATGTTGGTTTAGACACATTGTTCAACTTGGAAAAAGACATTGTAAACTTTCCAAATAGGTAGAACGTCCCATCAGACACTTTCAAAATGGAAAGTCTCTTGGCTTCTCATTTATAGTAACTTCTAATTTGTAAGTTTCAGCTAATTCTACTAAAAATACTAATTTAAAATATAAAATTATTAAAACTGGAAGTATTCTGAAATTAAGAAGAGATTAAAAGATTGATTCTTTCCAGTAAACACTAACATATGTATGAGCTTGACCTTCTGCTGTTTCCAGGATAAGATTTTTTTAAAAGGGTCCTGAATGCTTTCTCACACAAGGAACACTTTGATTTGCTTAGCTCTCATAACAACAGCATTGATAATGTCCAGAACCATAAATTATGTTCAAATAGTTATTTAAATGGAAAGTTAACAATAATTTAATAATCCTCCTATTTTTTCTGTGTTTCTTCTGGTTGTGTTTTGAAAAGCACAAAAAAATAAGTAGCAAGTGAATACAGACAAACAGAAGGCAAAAGCCTGGCAGCCCTCTAAAAAGCTAAGAGAAATAATCTATTAATAATCTACCTGAGTCTTAGTCTTTATATTTAGCTTGTCTCCATCCGCAGACACGGCTGCTGCTTGTGTGGTGTTTTCATTGGGGCTGGTAGGATTACCAGTAGACCATCTGTTCAGTTGGTGAGAAAAAATGTGATTGACAGGTGCCACTGACCTAAGACAGACATCTCCATTTGGTGCTGCCTGCAGAGTATAACTACGTGCTGAGTTGCTTGTTCCTTCAAGTTGTAAATGGAATACATTTGCTCTGAGGTGATAAAATGTGTTTCATGATTCTTACAGCCTCTTTCTCTGACATGTATTCAACCGCTATGTGCCCGTCTTCCTCCTTTTCAACTCACTGAAACCTACAAAGTCGTAAATCTAATCTCTAAGCTGGCGCAATGCTGAGGGGATGAGGCACCGCAGATATCTGAGGGCAGATAATCCTGTTTGTCTCCAGAACTGTGGAGGCTGCAGAAAGAACGGGCAAAACTGCAAGAGGCCCTGACATTTGCCCATCAGTGTAAGGACGAGCCATCTCTATGTTGTTGTCGTTCAGCCCAATGTCTGGAATTTGGTTTTGTTTCATAGTTAAATAAAAGTGGTGTTTTTCCAGGAAAGGTCACTACAAAATTGGATTCAGGAACAGCCTTTATATTTCTCAATGTGGAGGCAATTTTTTCTCTACTTCAGGACTCACAGCTACCATGCAGACAACTGTCAAGCAAAGGAGACCCTCCAAAATGAAGATGAAGAGGATATTAGAACAGCACAGTGGATTTTCAAGGTAAGACAACATCCAGAGTTATCCAAATGTCCTGAAGGAGGGGGGAAATCATGTATCTGGAATGAAGCAGAAAGTGTTAATGTCATATATAACAGCCACAGGGTATTTGTCACCAAGACATCGGTATTCATGTAGTTTTCCTTTATTCCTGAGCATAATCCTCTGCATTCTGTTCCTCAGCATGTTGCAACCACAGTGACAAAGGTATTGATTTGCCTTCCTGTTAAGTATTTGCTTTCAAACAACGTATTAAACACATCCGCCTAACTCAAAAATGATTCATACTTTGTGGAGCTGATCTGTGGTTAAAAGGGGGAGGGAAAACATGCTGTTTCATGTTTTTTAGACACTGAAGAGGTCTGCATTTTTTACTGATGCTACCTCAGATGATTTTTATTGATATGAATAGTTAACAAAAGAAGAAATCAAACACAGTATAATACTAAAATCTATTAGGGCTTCAAAGTAAATCCCCTCTAGTGAACCTGTAGAGCTGAACCATTTTGCTTAATTAAAAACAGCAGTCATCTATCCTCCAGATTTTGTCAAAAGCCTGAAAGCTGCCTGAGGGGTGAACCAACGCTATTTATAGTGATCAGCACACTCCTGTGCAGCTCAACAGACCAAGAGAGACAGGTGCAAGAAACCATATCTTATTAAAACCTTGGTGCAGAAGTGATGCATCCTAGTGCATGGTAGGGAAGAGAATGTGACAGCAAAGTCACGCGTTCTTGGAACCACAAATCTTGGGTTTTTTTCAGATTGGCTTAGCACCAGAGTGGAGGTGGACTGAGGCAGCCAGTCAGGGTTGTTGGCAGGGTTGGTGAAAGGCAAGAATGGGGAAGAAACCATTTCCTGTTGCACATCTGCCTTGTGGACATTCAAGTTAAAGCAAGAATTGTCTTCCTCATCCCATCTCCTTAGCCAGTGCATGTCCATTTCCAGGAGGCCATTTCATTTGAATTACAGGAATACACTCATCAGAAATCCTAAATGAGTTTTGCTGAGAGGAAATACTCAGCCTGCTTTGCCGCTATCAGGAGACTGTTTCCGATAATGAACCAAGTATGCTCCTTTCAGAACTTCATGTCATTCTGTCTCATTATCTGTCCATTTAGCACACAAGCATGGGGTCTTCTTGGAGCTCTTGAAGGCAAAAAAGGTTTTGTCACAGGCACAGTGGCTCCTGAATTTAACCCTTGGTAGTGGTACCTTTTGAAACCCATATGCTGAGTTTTCCTCAGCTCATGTCCATAGTCATTTCTCATTTAACCCTCCTATTACTCATCCCAGGTTAATCATTCCTTTCATCTTGGTGATTGCTTTTACGGCTCTCACCTGAAATCATAGCTTGTTGCTGAGCTTCTGAGAACATGGTGCACAGGGCTGAGTTGGGGACCTCACAGAGGACAATATATTGTTTCTCTGCTCTCTGCTGTGAAAAGATTTATCTGCAGAGGGACCTAAATGACACTGCAAAGTTCAGGGCCTCTTACTGTCCACAGTTCCTTGAACGTCAGCACTGCCAGCTTCCCCTCTCCTGCTGGCTATCCCCTTTACATTGGTTTGGGCTTACATTTCTAAATGCTGCAGCTGCAGCAGTGTGACTCTCATCTTTGGTAGCAGGGACAGGCCCGGAGGTGCTCTTCATGAGCTCAGCTGGGGTGAAACTGCTGTCATGTGAAAGTTCTTGTGTGAGGCTATGTGCTCTAGGGGAACATGTCTCCAGAACTTGATAAATGATATCAGCAAATGGTCCTTTCACACATGCAATGTGAACAATGTTACTAGGAGTTGAGTCTACAACTCTAATGGAACAGTCTGCCCAGAGAAGTGGTGGAGTCACCATCCCTGGAGGGGTTTAACAGACACAGGGATGAGGTTCATAGGGACATGGTTTAGTGCCAGTGTTGAGTTAATGGTTTGACTCGATCATCTTGAGGGTCTTTTCCAGCCAAAACAGTTCTATGATTCTACAAAGACAGTGTTAGTGTTAGGAAGTTAGAAAACTTACCCATCTAGAAATGCATACAGCCCTGAGGCTGGGAAACTAAAATAAATTGCAAGCTTTACTTCTTGTAGGAAAGAATTTTTTTTTTTACTGGTAGGGAACCAAGGCATAGGGGGTTTCCATGATTTACCAGGACTCAGGATATAAATTTGAAGTTTGTAAGGTTCCAGACTAGTTTGTCACATTCCCAAAACAGACAAGACCACATCAAAATTCTTTTGTTTTTTTTTTGTGGGGGTTTTTTTTTTTTTGTTCTGGTGACACTGAAACCTGCAGAAAGTTCAGATTCTTTCTGGTACAATGTTTCTGTATGTGACACTGATTGCTGCAGGCAAACTATGTCCTTACACCCATAAATTTTCTTGACTGGCAGGGACTTTGATCAGACCAATCCCCCTACTCCTCATTAATTCCCATGTTCCTTTCCACCTTAGGTGAAATTTTGAGTTTGATGCTTCTGAATGTGAGTAGTGGCTGCTTCTCTGAGCAAATTGCCATCTAATTCAACATGCCAAAGTTGAAATATTAAATAAATCAGAGCAAAAAAAAAATATTTTAAAAGAACTCTTGAATTAGGTTTATTTATTCTTGAACATGCTTTCTAAGAAAAACTGAATTACAAGAGAAATGTTTTGAAAAGTGGTAGGCAGAATTTAAAGGCCTTTTAAATTCTCTCCATGACATTTAAATTAGCTCAATGAGTTGTTTGTTTCTAATCTCCATTTGCATTGCTTAAAAAGTCTCTCCTTCTGGCATGTTTGCACCTTGATTTATAAACGTGTTAAAAACCAAAAATGAATAAACTTTTTACAAGTCTCAACAAAAAGATGCAAGTACTTGCTTAACCCACAGCTAACATGGACCCATTCTTGTGTGCTCCTAATGTACTTTTTTGCCAGTTAACTAAATGAATACCCCAGAAACATTACACTGTGCAGGGAGATAGTGAGAGGTTGCAAATAGATCACAATATTTTCTTAGTGACACAATTTGGCCAAAGTCCTGTTACACAGAGCTCATTGCCACCGTTTCCTCAGAAGAGGATAAGAATGTTCACAAAGATGCCATATTATAGTTCATGTCCAGGTTACATCTGGATTGGACCCATTTCACTTCTGTAACCTGATTATGATTTCTAAGCATACAGGCTCCAGATTTGGTTGGATTTACATGAATGATACACCTACAGACAACAGGTAACCGGGCAAGCACAGATAGGACAGCAGTGTCAGGAGCTCTGAGGGCACTAATAAGCATTCATGGCTTATTAGCAAGTTCCACCTTGCTGTGACACTGCCTTATGATCTGCACCTTGCTTGGGCCATCTCCATGTCTGTCCTGTTTGCCCTGCTCAGGTGCCATGGGGTGGGCTGTGGGATCCCTTTGGCTTCCAGTTCACCTTCCCTGAGGGAGCAGCCCTATTCTTGCTGCTCCCTGAAAGCAGAATCTTTTCCAGCTCCTGTTGAGATTTGCCTTACCTGTAAGGGTTTTCTGTCCTCTGTTCCCCAAGGCATGGATGTGAAGAAAAGCATAGTGTCAAGTGAGAAGGTGTGTGCCAAGGAAAGGCAGAGAGCAGCTGTTAAACTTCCTTTAACATCAATGTGCAGGCTGAGGCCTAATAAGACCCCGGTTATACTGGCATTGCCTTTCTGCTTGCCAGGTCCTACCTGAGTTGAGTTGAGTTCTGTGTGGGCAACCACGCAGGAACTGAAATGGCCACAAGTACGCTGGCTGGAGGAGAATCTCAGGGGAAGTATGGCATCCTTTTTCCTTCATCTAACTGAACTCAGCTCTATGGAGACCTTTTGGTTTTGGAGACATCAAATGCTATTCCATGAACAGCATGTAATGTGGGAGCCCCTCATGACCATGCATAGCTCATCTAAATTATTCAGCAACTGCTATGAATCATGATTTGTTTGATAAAGTAAGTATCCATTCACAAATAACTCCAGAAAGGCCAAAAATCATAAAGAATATTATTTGCAAAGGACAACATGCCAGATGAATGATTGCACTGCTTTGCCAAATACTCTAGTGTCTTCAGATGATGAGTGCTGTCAGTCATGAATTACTATTACCATTAACAGTCCCTCTGAACTCAGATACTGTCTTTATCTTTTATAAGAGTAGAAAAAGTTCTGATATTAGTAAATATATTCACCCTCTTCAGTCAATATAATCTCTCCCAAGGACATTTTCATGTTAGGATTGTTTATCTGTGAAGTCTGTTTTTCATACTTAGTCACGGTAGCATTTATGTGTCTTAAAGATTGTGATTGTGTCATAGGGTGTTAAGAACAAAATAAGCAGTAACTCAATACCAAGAACACATTCTTTCTGTTCTTTTGAACAGGTGTTGTGCTTAGTTAAATAGTCTGAAACATAGTTTAATAGTCACAATTTATCTAATTCATATGTTTGAGATGGGCAGGGGATGCAAACTGTATGGCTGTGGATTGAATCACTTGGCAGCTAACATTCTTCGTCTGCCAAAATAGTTATTCTTACAGAACAGATGTAAAATTTGAGACATATTTGATGCTCTGTTTTATTCTGGAGCAACATTTCAAAGGGAGACAGAATTCTGGGAGAGAAATAGGAGTATTACAGGGCATTTAGGACCACCAAGTTATGAGCAGCTAGTCTAATTGAGAGCTTCTTTGATAATACAGTATACTTCTAGGTAGGGAAAAGAGTATTTTGCTAAATAGTTATAGTTTAAGATAACGAGTTAAAATTACGTGCAGTTGGTTTTAAAGGTAAGCAAAATTATTTCTAGGACAAGCTGGAGAACATTATCTCTCTGTGGTCTTTGTGCTGGTTAATTTTGTTTTCTTGACATGTATCCTTTATAACAAGGGTTTATCTTGTCCCTGAAGTGTTTTTACTAGTTAAGAAAGGGCTACTGCCTATTTTTACAGACTGTATCAATCCTAAACTATCAATCCTTTTGAGACCTGCAGTGTCCAGCAAAATACTGGTTCACGTCTCGTCAGCAGATCTATTAGGAGGATTAAGGCCTGTCAGCCCACAACCCTGCAAGAGGGGCCAGGTAGAAACTGGAAGACGTTTCTCTTGTTTGCAAGATAATTCCTCCAAGGAAAAACTTGTTTCATGAATTGCTGCTTTCAGAAGTCACAAAGCACTCCTGAGGCACAGGAGGCAGCATTTCAGGGTTATGCCATACCCAGCTCTACAGCACCGGTTAGGGTCAGGTCGTCGGTGCTGTGAAAAAGACTGTACTGGTCATTTGCAGGGTTAAAGTCCTCCTTTTCACCTGGTTATTTGAAGCAGGAGATCTGTTAGCTTAGCAATAGCACTTGGAACTATGGTAAAGACATTTCATCTTTGAAGAATTTACATTCATAAGTGTACGAATCTGCTGGTCAGGTAAAGCTCCTACAGTTTTCTGTATTGGGTGAGGGAAGTAAAACAAACCAATAAGTTGAAAGTAAAAAGTACAGGCCCGGAATCCTAAAAAAACCCATTACTAGCTGTTTAATAGTTATTCTCAGAGCTAAAACCAGCACAATCCACAGCAGGCTGTGGTCACCCCGTGACCAGCACCACTGTGTGCTGTGTGTAGGTGTTTTGGTGTCCCCTACAGCCCACGTGTCGGAGCTGGAGACCAAGTGTCTGCGTGTGTATGAGCAGAACTGGGACGGGATTCTGCAGAGGTGGCCATCAGCAGAAACACCAAATTATGTTAGAGACAGTCCTCTCATTTGTGAATCTGAATGTCCTTATGTAACAGTCTGCTCCAGGCAGCTCAAATCATTAAATATAACTCCTTTAAAAAATAACATGCTTTAATCTTTAGCATCATACATGAATGTAAGAACAGATGAATGTGGTTTATGCGGATATTGTTCTATCAGGCAGAGAAAGCTGTTTGTTTTTTTACTGTGGGGGTGGTTAAACAGAGCAGGACAGGTTGCCCAGAGAGATTGTGAAGTCTCCATGCTCAGAGGTGTTCAAACTCTGCCCAGCAAGGTCCTAGGAAGCCTGAGAGCAGGAGGTTGAACTAGGTGATCTGCAGAGGCCCCTTCCAACTTCAACTATTCTGTGAAACAGAGTTCTTCACAGTGCAACTGTTCTCTAATTATATGCCATAATAATATTTTTTTAATTCATAAAAGATTTTTCTTTTGCATCCAGAAACGCTATTCTGAGAATTGGTAGTTGTATTGCTCCATGTTGTCGATGAGCCAATAATAGCTGCACAAACAGCAATCACAGAAGCATTCTTTTGTAAAAGTTGTCAAAATAATAATGTACTACACATTAATGGATGGATTACTTGCATATTAATGGTGTGCAAATTTTCTAGTCCTCAGAGATAATTTGTACTAATTTGCAATTGTGTTTTTACAATTTAGTGATTTACATATTTTATGTTTGAAATAGGCCTAAACTTCCTCTTTAGCTGTGCACCTTTGAAATGGAAAAATGCAGAATTCTGGGCTGATTAGGATATCTCTGTCTGAAATAATTTAATTAATACAAAACCCCAAAGATAAACTGGTTTTACACCAGTTCAAGACATTTTTCACCAAAACAATCCTAGACTGGCCTGAATTAGAGAGACCGTTTTCGTTAATATAAGATTGCTTTCTTTAAGTGGAATGAAATGTTATGCTGGCTAGTAAATAACCCATCCAGCCTAAATCTAAATCAACTAATTCAAGATATGGGTCATTTCAGATCTACAAATGTATTAATTTAGGATATCCTTCCACCAGCAAGAATCATCAGTTTAGATGAAGGAGACTGGGGAAAAACAACCAGTCTCTCCCTTGAAGACCATGGAGACCTTTACTCCACGATATGTCTCTCACATCCAGATTGATGAAAGTAACTGATTTGCAGTAAAATACAAAACTAAAATGAAGTAACTTTGTGCAACACCAGCCCCAGAGTGATAAGACAGAATACAGTTAGTGCTGCTCTGATTTATGGTTTCTCTTAGAGGCCATCATGTGGTAGAGATTACCTGAGCACAGTGTTCCCATCACACCCTGTTTTATTTCCAATACACCTCATGTCCGAATGAAAGAGGAACTGTGGTGTAGGTTTTTTTCAGCTCAGATTTCTCAGGGATTTCCGAGTATGAGAGGAATCTCGAAGTGCCAGAATAAGTTGTGCCTGGATTGCAGGTATCAGCCAGTCCATTCCAATGCAAATCCTTCCAGTGGCCAGGAGAATGATGTGGGGTGCAGTATCATCAAAGATGGTTCTGGGTGGGAGCTTGAAAGTGTCATCTGACTTTTGCTGCTAAGATCAGCCATCCCCAAGCCCTTCCTGGCACAGGTTTACATCACCTGCTCTTTGAAACCTCACTATCACAGACACCACAGTCTAGGCAACCTACTCCAGTGCTTCACTATCCTACCATTAAAAACCCATATTTAGCCCAAATATCCTTGCCTGCAATTTAAGTCCATTATTGCTTGCTGTATGTGTAGTGAGCATGAAGAGTAGTTTACTCTTTCCCCTTTCCTGTTTGTATACAATGCATGCTACCTCATATGCATTTCCCATGGGTGGTGCAAAGAACACAAGTCATGAACCACATACATGCTTTTTCACAGCAATTTCCACAAAAAAATTCAAAGACTCTAGAGTAAAATATATGTTTCTTTCAAGCCATTTGGGGTTTATGCAGTCCTACATTTTGCTGGCCCCTTCTGTGCAATAACAGGACAGCTCTTTACTCCTGTTTATTTGCATCTCTTTATAATCCAGTCAAAAGAGAGGTACAAAAGGAGATCAGGATATCCCACCACAAATACCTTCATTTCAAAGCCCAGTTCCAGGTTGCTAGGTGGCAGCTAGGCACATCCTCCTGAGAGCAGGTCGAAGTCAAAGCCCACCAAGCCAGGAAATGCAAGGGAGAGACCTTCACTCTTCTCACAGAGGCCACACAGGGAATGAGCTCGGTCTGTTCAGCCTGGAGAAGAGAAGGCTGACAGGGGATCTTATCAATGCTTATAAATATCTCAAGGGTGGGTGCCAAGAGGATGGGACCAGACTCTTTTCAGTGATGCCCAATGATATGATGAGGGGCAATGGGCACAGACTGAAACACAGAAGGTTCCATCTGAATATAAGAAGAAACTTCTTTACTTTGAGGGTGCCAGAGCACTGGAACAGGCTGCCCAGAGAGGTTGTGGAGTCTCCTTCTCTGGAGACATTCAGAACCCGCCTGGACACATTCCTGTGCAATCTGCTCTAGGTGAACCTGCTTTAGCAGGTGGGTTGGACTAGATGATCTCCAGAGATTGCTTCCAACCCTAACTGTTCTGTGATTCTGTGAAAGCACCTTGCTTATGTACAATATAAGTAACTGTAAGTCTCATCACAAGCATTAAAACTTAACACTGAAGCAGGCAGAATATTTTTCGATTGGCCACATCCAAAAGATGTGCTGAAGGGTAACACCTGAGAAGCGGCAAGGATCTGTGAGCAGGTGAACTGGTGCAGCCTGGCTCACCCTGGGTCTGTGCCAGCTTACTGACTGATTTCGATGTCTGAGAAGGCTTGGCCTTTCCCACAGCCCATTCCTGTGCTGGGCGCTGACTCCAAAGAAACTTTCAGGAACTTAGGTTTTGAGATCTTGAACTTATCAGATCTTCAGCCTCCTACCAGATGTGGCTGAAAACAGCTCAGGAGGCTAATTGTCCTCAATATTATACTTTTAATGTTATTCTCAACATAAAGCTGATCTAAAATACTGTATCAACAGTTAGAGATAAGAACAGGCTGCAACAAACCAGAAGCTGCCAAGTGACACCATCCAAGCAGCGGCTGATGATCTTACGAAATGTCACATCAGTTTTCCTGGTTCACTGTTGCAAGTGCTTAATTACTCTCACAAGGATTAAAGTTATTCTTAGGAGTTCAGAGATGCCAGGTGTAGGCTGAGCAGTTCATGCAGAAAAAAAAAGAGGAAGGGCTCCACTTTGTTTTGTTATTTGTTCAGGGTCATTTGTGAACACAGCCTAATTTCAGGAAGTAGCTGTGATTTTTCCTGTAACATCTTGTGTGATTTACTTTAGGACTCAGTGAAGAAGAAGACAGTTCTTACTGTTCTGTCAACTTCACTGTTTCCTTTGGGGGTAATCAAGTTAAGAGCAAAAACGGTGGATCACACTTAGACCAAGATAGATAGGATAAAGTATTTATTCTTGAAGTGCATGATTGCCACTTGTTATGAGATGCAGAAGGATTATAATATTTTAAACTATTATTTTTCTTGCATTGCAGTACTTGATTTTGGAAAATCTGTGGTCTTCTCTTTTTATTACCAAACTGATTTGTTTAAAGGACAACCATTCTTCTGGGAGGGATGTCTTCGGGGAAGGGAATCTCCTTTTAGAGATTCCTCGCCCATCCTGGAGTTTAGTATCCCAAACAAACTTTGGCACTCGCACCCTTTGTGGATTTTAGTGCTGGGAACTTGTGCTCAAATTTGCACAGGTGCTCGGACTGTGCAGGGGAAGTGGCTGAGTTGCTCCTCTCTGTCCTTTTGTCCTGTTTTTTCCCTTCCCAATCCTTGTTCCTTTTACTGTCCCATATTACCCAGAATTCTGCATGTCGATAAATGTGACATCTATAACATCTATATATAATACAAGCTGTAAAGAAGAGGGTTAGAAGGTGTTTCTTGGTTTGCATCCAGATCTTCTGGACAACTTGGCATGGAACAGCTGGATAGTTCTCCAGTCAGAAGACTGATGAAGTGAGTCACAGCCTTAAATGCCAGGGACATTTCTTCAAACTAGCATTTCTTTATATTCACTGAAATTTTTCGTTCTGAAAGATGGTTGCTATTTTTATGAGAGACTAGCCTTCCTCACTGCACTGTGTTTATTCTGCTCATCCAGACCCTGTACAGATCAATGCATGCTCTTCGTTTAAGGACAAAAATAGCATCTGCTTGAATGATTTACCTGATCAACAGCAGCATGCTCAGACTATAAAATTGCTTCAGACTCATAAAAAAGCTGTGCTCTCTTGAGTATCATACTGGGTTGTGAGCAGACACACTTTAAACAGAAAGAAATGCCAAACTCTGCTGGTATCTTACTAGCCTTTCCAAATCATCAGGAGAAATAAGTTTAAGGTGTTACAGATCAGAGAAGAAAGTATAGGCCAGTGCAGGCGGGACACTTCCAGTCTCACTTTGTCTGTTCAGTCAGGAAGTAGGTTTGAAGTGAGGCTGGAAGGGCTGTTTCACCCACCCAGGTGGAGGACAAGGTCTTTCAGAACATAGAGTAATGGAGAGAAACCACCACAAGCACAGTCTGTTAATGAGTTGTTTTGAACAATGGTGCATAAAGATGGGGTATAAAAATAGGTGTGTCCAAATTTCTACCCATCCGGACTGCTGTTCTCCCCCTCTCATGACACTTTTAGAATCTGCAGCAAAGTGCAGTGTATTTCCAGTTGCAGGGAAACATGACAAACAGCCCCAGAGTGGCCAGAAGAAAAGGTTCAGCCTGCAGAAAAGAGTGTCAGTCTCTCTGAGCATCAAGCAGGAGAAACATGGTTTCACAGGAACACATCAGGTGCCTTCCCCAAAAGCTCAGTAGCTCTGAGCTTTTTTTTTTTTTCCTCTATTCTTTTTTTTTTTTTTTCTTTAGTTCCTCTGTATCTATAACCTGTAACTTGGTATCTGGTGCCAAGAGAGACCTGGGAACTGAGACCATTTGTAAGCCTGCTCCTAAGCCTGAAGCAAGCATGACATTTAGCCAGTAGTTTGTGCTGTCTGCAACCACAGTCTCTCTAATCCAGGCAAGCACTCTTATATGGGTAAGACCGCATAAGGCATCTCTGACAGAAAGATTAGTAAGAGATTCTGCAAGGAAGCCCCAGGCCTTTCTGCTCACTTCCACAAGAGCATCTACACAACAGGGATAACCTGACCTCTCTAAATCAGTACTTGTTCAGTACCATTGACAACTTAGTACATGGGGGGAGATATCGCCTGAAGTTTTCCCATTTCCTAAGTATGTTCATACCTTTTCCTCACCGTCATTCTTATCGGATCAGCTCCTCTTCGCCCTATCTTCATTCAAAGGTCTTTTTAAGATGCTGGAGAAATACTACTGGTCACCACCTCAAACTAGTCTGCAATGAGACAAACACGTTTTATTCTTCATGCCAATATCTATGAGCCCAGAACACTCTCGTTTCTAATACTGTTCTTTTTAACCTCATAGTCTTCAGCAGTCTCTCATTGCCTGTTCTTTATTCTTTTGTTCATCTTTTTCAGAGGAATTATAGTTTATTTTAGCTCTGATCTCTTTTTGTGTTCCCCAACACATTCTGTGAGTGAGTTGTATTTTCTCCCACCACCCTTTTAACATGGCAACGTAATTCCCTCCGTTCTTCTAGATTTTATAAGGTCCAAAATCTGATCAAAAGTCACTGGCAGAACGCACAGTGGCTTCCTCAGGAATCTTGTTAAGATGGAATATTACTGTGCAGCCGCACTGTGCATCCAGTCTTTCAGACTCACTTTGAACTGCTCTGAAAACTCAAGCTGTTTGGGAACATTGGTTCCAAATTGCCCTATTAATCTTCCTTTCTGAATCAGGTCTGGAATGTAACTACAAATTACTTTCTAGACCTAAAAATTGCATACGTGTCAGTTTTAGACCCTAATTTAACTATATCTATTACTTACCAAACAGCTGTGTGGTAAAGGTCCTGTGTAATAATTAGGTTATATGTGACCCAGAATGGCAGGAATATTCCTGCAGAAATGGGTAGCTACCTCTTGGGCGACACTGATACTGTGAAGATTTTTTTTCCCCTTTGCTAGTCATGAAAAGAGGAAAATGTTTGTGTCTCCAGTTTTAGTGCATTTAATTTCCATTATGGGCAGAGAAGAGGACCCCTCATAGCACAAGGACGCATAATGCTTTGGCACGAATCCCCAGCTGTTGAAGTTCCCCAATCAAACTGTAGGTGCACAGTGACACCTTCTGGAAGCTTGTAATGAGAGTGACTGAGCAGCTTCCTTCCGTCATCTGGAAACTCACAATTCTTATATGTAGAAGCTAATCTTTTTCTGCTCAACATTTTCCCCAGACCTTTGGTTCTCTGATGTCGTCAAAACATACTCTAACTGAACGTTGTAATGATGGGAGAATTCTTTTTTAAATCAACTGAAACATGTAGTGTATTTTAATGATTCCAAATAATGTAAAGGTTTATGTGGAAAAAAAAAAAAAGATTATAGAATTAGAGATGGATGCTAACCTCATGATTTTAAAAAGTGTTGTTTTTAACTATTCATTGACATACATAAGGTGAGAGGGTCACACAGAATATAGTGATGATTCAGTTTGCCAAACATGGCAAGCAAAATGAATGACATAGTTTGTTAATGCAGTTGTACTTCAGCAAAGAATTCATTTTTTGTATGTGTCATGTTGCAATTTCTGATTAAACCTTCATTGCCCAAGCTGCCAGCTTCCTGGGTAGTCTGTCAATCTGCCAGAAGCTCTGAGTCACCAAGGCTTTTAAGCACATGAGTTGTGCCACAGGACTCCATCCCAGGGCTCATGACCCTGTGGTGCCCCTGTGCATCTGCTGGACTGGGGACAGAATGGAGAGCAGAGCTGACTGTGGCGCTCTACAACCTGTCATTCAGTCCTGTTACTGGAAAAACATCTCCTTATTTCTAATATTTAGTTCCAGCTCAAAGATTATTTCTCTTTAAGCTTCCTCTTCCTTAGAAGTAACAAAGATGTGACACGTGGGAGTGGAAAAGAAACAGGCTTATAAGTGGAGACAGCGCAGGTTCATTCTCAGATTCCCAAGACCTCAGAGTAGAGGCCGACTGATATAAATACTGAGGCTGAGAGTTTTGGCAGAACATACATCTGAGATTGCCTAACCCTGAGAAAGTATGTCACCCTAGAAAATAACCTCATGGTGCTGAAATAATTAGCAAAGTACTAAGCAGAGCCATCAATAGCAAACAATTCTGGCTGCACTGAGATCTAAGCCAAGTCTAACCATTATGACAACTTTTCGAGCATTAGTCCAAACATAATGCAATCAACAGTTTCGGCATAAGACCTTAAGGAAACTTAATCCTCCAGCAGATGACTAAGAGAAACCCTATGCTCTACATATATAACCATTCAGTAGCACACATGTAGAGCATAGGGTTTTGACAATGTGAATGCCATGTCATTGGGAGGAACTTCCCAGTGCAACTTACAAAAAAATAAATTATACTGGAGAATTAACACATTGCTACTATTTTTTATTAAAAATTAAAATCTAACAGACATCCCCACATGTGAGATATGTTAGTGCTCTGTGGACTACTTGATGCAGCTCTGTGGTTAGTTTTACATGTTCAAAGGCTCTGGTTTATTCCACCTCCCATCAGCCTTTAACCTACATCTTCTGTTTGAAATCAATTACTAATAGCTCCATTAAGAATTGAAAGAATACAAATATTTAAAAGTTCAAGAAAGCCGTTTCCCATGATATCACTGGCATTATGTTCACCTCAAAATATGGTTACTTAAAATGAATATTTTAAAAATATTATTTTGTTTGCATTTAAAGTTTTTATTAAGGAGTAAGATAAAGCAAATATTAGAATACTGCTGATATATAAAGAAAATTGAAGTTCAACTAAAGTCCCTGGAAACTCATTTTACTTCTGAAAATACCTCCTCTCCCAGAAAAGCCTATCAGTCTTCAAAGTGATTTGTAACAAGTGCACTTTCATGTCAATGAAAATAGTCTAAAATGGCTTCTTACTTCCTGTTTGAATTGCTCCCTAATTCACTATGAATCAGCTCCGTTCAACTGTCTAGAAACTCTCTATTTAACAATTGAAGTGAGCGAGAAACACTAAAATAGAGCAATACCCATAAGCCATCATACAAATGTGCATGACCTGTCCTTGGGCAAGGAGCAGCAGCTCAGATGCGAGGCCCAGCAATCTCTGTTCACACCTTAAAGCAAAACGGGCCCCAGAAGAGCTGCTATGTGCATTATGTCTCCCATCCAAGTGTGACTGCAAGAATGTTGGAATATGCCGTGATTAAAATACGGATATGTATTCCATATTGCCTTTCTTACAAGCTGTTCTTAACATATCCAGGTAGGGAAAGGAAAAAAAAAAACAACACACAAAAAACAAAACCAAAACAAAAAAAAACAACAAAAACCAAAAAACAAACCTACCATACCAGTTTTCAGTAATAATAACAGCAACGACAATAACAGGCTTCTTCCTTTCCACAAAGGCAAAATTAGGAGAACATATTAACAGGACAAGTCTGCAGAAAGAGAGAGGCTGGAATCTAAGGAACATACAAAGGCACAAGATTAAATAGCAAGAGCACCCTCAGACAAAGCCATTCCTTTTAGAAGAAAACTTCTGCATGCTGGATAGACTTCTCTCCTAAATGTTTATCAGTAACCTATGTAGACCTAATGCAAAATGTTCAGGAAAGTCTAGTAAAGAGGGGTTTTTAATGCTTTATATACCAGTAGTTAATATCAATATTGAAAGTTCTGATTGAACATTTACTTTGTATGTTACAAAGGTGCCACTATATGGGATAATTTCATTAAATACACAGTTCACATGTAAATGCTCCATTTTCCATAACATGTTTTTTGCAACAGAACCGAGACCCAGACCAAATACTCCCGTGCCTAACTAGATTGTCAAGATGTGCACATTTTGCTTTCTCTCTGTCCTGGTGAAGCTGAATTAACCTGTACAAAGTGTGGCAGTGATGGGGACTAAGAGTACAGTCACAGACATGCACGTGTAGAGCAAGCTTCTCTGATGACTGAGGGAATTTTCTTTCACACATGAGAAATGCATGCTTGGATTCCTTTTAGGCAGAGGAAGTGGTTCAATCTGTGTCCCTCAGGTCTTAAAGTCTCTCAGCTTTAAAACCCATTTCAACGAAGCCCAAGCACTTGTTTATGCCATTCTGTATTATGCAGCTGGACATCAGCCTGTTTCCATTAGTCAAGGAGAAAGGAGAAGAAGATGCCTGTTTTACCAGTTCTGGGAGGACTTTAGGCCTCCAAGCTGCTCAGCAGTTTCAGGATTTAGGTGGTTGTGTACAGATGCAACAATGCAGAAATACCTGCCTAGAAAACTAGAGAGAGTTGTCTACAAACACCAAGCACTGGAAGATGCTCAGCTTAGGTGGCTTTGTTTATCTGATACCATTCGTGCTGGGGAGCATGAGCTTTTTATACAATACCATGCACTATCACTATTCATTTGGAAATATTTGGAAAGCCACCTGGGGCCCTAATCTAGAGAGGTCTCAGGGGAGCCACATTCATTCACTGGTCTGAGAAATTACTCTCCTTCCCAGCAGTGTGACTAGGACCTGAATTCAAAGTTCAGAGGTGTTAGTAGGTGTTTTGATCTTGGTCTTCAGGACACATGAAGAACCACCTTGGTACACTTACTGAGTCTTTCTTCCCTTTTCTCTGCTAAAGAGTGAGGCATATCATTTCATCCTAATTGTCAAGCCTCCATAGGTCTTGTTTGGGCTTAAACAACTGTAATTCAGCAGAGAAGTGTATTTCACACCCCAGCCATGTGCTGTATACCACGACCAAAAGGGCAGAGATTTGCAGAAGTACTCCTTATCACTGGGCAGGAGAAATACTAAGTGAGCATGGGGGTGGAGGGCCAGAAATTAGGAAGACGTTTTGAAAAGGGCTGGGCCTTAATGCAAAAAAACAAGCTCTGATGAGGAACAAGAAGAAATCACTGCTGGAGGAAATGGTGGCAGAGACCGAGTGGGAACGATTTCTGCCTTTTCCTATCCCGGGCTCATAGTCTAGTAGGGTGGCTTTCTGTCTCCAGGACCACGACATTCAGCAAGGAAAGGGAAGATGATGCTTCTCTGTCACTTGCAGACCAGAGCGGGCTCGCTGAGCCGCCCGCCCACCCCCGAGCCGCCGGAGGGGCGGGAGGCGGCGGGGCAGCTTCAGGACCCTGGACAGGGCCGAGCGGCCGGGGCGGCTGCGGCGGTGGCTCCTCGGGACTCGCCCGCCGCCGCCGCTCCTCCCGCCGCCTGCGTTCGGTTCTTTGGATGGAGATTTTGGGGGGCATGGGGTGCGCTTTGCGTGCAGACTGTACGTGGCCAGCCTTGCCTCCGTGCTTCTCTGGCACTTTGTCCAACTCTGAACCGCACGGGACACTGGCTCGGTACGAGAAGTCTCCTCCACTCTACGCCTGAAGGGCCAGTTTAGAAAAGTTAAAAACACAGAGCGTGCCTGCGCGGGAGTGACGGGGCAACCCCGAACACCCAGGGACCGACCGGTGAGGGTGCAAGTCTGCCACCCCCCCGGATTAACACAGAGGTGGAGGGGCTCCGCTCGGGACTGGGCTGGGCAGGGCGCCCGCCTGCCCCCGGTAATGCTTATTTTGTCTTTTTTTTTTTTTTTTTTTCTCTTTCTCTCTCTCTCTCCCGCCCCATCTCCCTGCTCCCACATCTCCTCCGCACGCCGCAGCCTCCGAGGCCTGCCGGGCTCCTCGCTCCGCTTTCAGCTATGCTTTCCAGCCCCTTCCTGCGGCCGCAGCTCCCCGCCCGCCGGCCCTGCCCGCGCTTCGTCTCGGCGCCCCGTCGAGACGCCCCGGGACCCCGTTTCGGCCCCGTGGGTTTGGCGGCGCTGCTGGCCGGGAGCGGGGCGCCCGCCCGCTGCCCGCTCGCCGCCCTGCTGCGGGGCCGCTGGTCTGAGCCNACCGCCGGCCCCCGCCCCGGCCCCAGAGCCGCCACCGCCCAGCCGCCTTCCCCCAGAGCGCCGGAGATGCCCGGCGTGCCACGGAGCCGCGCCGCCGCAGCCCCGCGCTGCCCCCGAGCCGCCCGGCGCTGTGAGTACCGCTAGTGGCGCCGCCACCGACCCATCCTCCTCCTCCTCCTCCCCGCACCGGGGAAGCCGCTGCCCACCCACGTCTCCCCAGCCGGTACCGGCGTGGGAGTTTTGGGCGCTGCTTGAGCCCCCCACGGCTGAGAGCCCCGGCGTCCCCAGGCAAAGCCCGCCACTGCCCTTCTGCCATCCCCAGCGATCCCCGGGTCTGCTGGCTCCGGCAAGGCGGCTCCTGCGGCCGCCGTGGTCCGCACCCAGTGCGCAGGCGGGAAGGGAGCAGCCCCGACGGCAGGGCTTCCCGCCAGTTCTCCCGGTAACCGGGAGCCCAGCTCCTGAGTCAGGGACGCGCAGAGCATTCATGCAAGTACATCAGTCTCGTATTCACGGGAAGACCATGTCACTGTGCCCGGGGACGGCGGTGACACAAGCCAACCGCAGCCGTTAAGCCGTTAACCCTTGCCCCGCCGACGAGCGCGCTGCGCCTTCCCGGCAGACGGCGTTTGGGACTGCCCGGGGGGCGCGGTGGTGGAACGGTAGCGGTGAGATAGTCCCCAAAAGGAAGCGGTGGTGGTAAGGGTGCTGCTAAGAGAGCCGCCCCGGGGAAGCGACCGCCGCAGCGGGATAACATCGTGCCACGCCGAAACGGGAGAACTAGACCGAGAGAGCCCGGCGGCGGTGAGCTGTGCGCCTCTGGGAGGCGGCTGGGGGGCGGGAAGGAAGATACATGCCTGCAGATATTTAAAATGCAAGCGTGCTCCAATCCCGGCTTTGATAAGCACGGCTCTCATTTAAGGCATCTATGAACATTAAAGCACCAGTACGGAGCCCCGCGGCGGCATCGCCGCCTCTTCAAGCCCTTCCCACCCCATTCCCTGAGCGCACACTCACTCTCTCACGCCGGTTTCCCTGGCATTTCTCCCCGCGGCGGCGGTCCCATGGCTCCCCCCGCGCCCTCCCCAGCTCGCCGCCGCGGTGCAGGCGCCCCGGCTGCTGCTCCCGTTGCAAGCCGCCCCTGAGCCGCAGCGGCCCCCGGTGCTCCCCTCGCCGGGGGCGGCCCGGCAGCAG
>VWYH01004304.1:59097-79405 GCA_013399365.1 Pampusana beccarii | reverse complement strand
CGGGGCGGGGAGCGACGGCTGCCGGCCGGACCTTCCCGGCTCCGGCCACGGCGAGCGAAACCCACCCGCGTCCGCGGCCGGCACCGTGAGACGAGCCCGCGAGGGACGGGCGCATGCGCGGGGCTGGCGAGCCGCCGTCCCCGGGCGCCCAGCCCGCCGCTACCGGAGGGGAAGCGGGCGAGGACTCCCGGCGAGGCCCCGCCGCTGACACCGTAAGTACCGCTCGGTCCCNCGGGGCCGCCCCGGGCGTGGAGGGACGGGACGGGGCGGGCGGCCCTGCCAGAGGCGTCCCCCGCGGTCGGGACGGGCGAGGAGCCGCGTCCGCCCTCCCCGGCAGGAACTGGAGGGACCCGGCGCAAAAAGCGCTTCCCAACATCTCCGGAAGGTCGGCAGCCGGGAGCGCTCGGCGCTGACGCTCGCAGCTCCCCGTCCCTCCCCACGGGCTCCCACCGAGTCTCCATCGCAGGGCCTGGGTAGTACCGGGATGCCTCCGGGCGCGGGGGCAACGACCCCTCCCCGCAGGCTCGGCCCCGCCGCTGCCGCCGCTCCCCGGGGTAGGATTGCGCCCCACTCCGCGCCGCCTCCCTCGTTCCAGCGCAGGTAACAGCTCGGCTTGGCTCCCACCGCCCTCCCAGGGGCGCTTCCTCCTCTTTTCGCGAGTGGGGATGCAGCTAAGGCAGCTTCTGTCACCCCCCTGCCCCTCCGTGAAGGGAGTCCCGCGGCACGTACGTTCTCGGGGCCCTCGGTTCCCCTGCAAAGTTAGAAAGATGAGTAGCAACAAGCAAGTCCTGCCATATGGGCTCAGCCACATCGCGCATCTTCGGGTGAGAGAAAGAGCTTTTTCTGAGCTCTGTCATTAGTTAACGTCAGTAGGTAAGAAAAAGCAGGTAATGAAAATTGGACACAACTGCAGAAAGTGAAATAAGATTATCCTTGTACGTGCCAGTAAGAATTACAGTAATTTAATACCGGTGTAATTTACTTGATGCAACCGTTCCATTATTTAATTTTTGCTGTTGCAAAATGCAAGATCAGAACTTTTCGTACCGTGCCATCGGTATGACGTCACGGTGAGGAGGCTCCTCGTACCTCGATGCCCATTGCACAAACAGACATCAGTGTCAGATCCATCAGGCGGAGCTATGTATCGTGGTGCCAGTTACGCTGTTGCTATGCTGCAGGACCAAAACCGAGTAACCCCTAGCTCGACTCAACAGAGCACTGAAATCACTATCAGCTAAAACAGTCCTAGTTGCGGTCAGGTTAAAATTAGGAGCATCATGTTAAAATTAGAAGCACCTTTCTAAACTAAAAGCACATTCAAGCCAACTGAATGCAAAACTAGCACTATAAAATGCTCTGAGAGTACGGTTACTTTATTTCCCCTTGAATTCGTTATCTGCACACACACACCCTCCAATACTTATTTGGATGTCTTTACTCTGGGTCCCAAATCATTAATCACAGAAGCATCGCCTCAGCTGTTACACACCTCTTCATCCCTTGGAAAGAATAGCACACATTTTTCAGAGTGAGTAGTACTTAAGCTCAGCTTAAAGTACCAGGAAGGAGTTGTCAGCGTGTAAGGTTTCTATGTCTCTTGGAGCTCAGGTCACAAGTTAGCAAACCTGAAGTGTAGGCAAATACCAGTACTCAGTCACTAACAAAAATTCATCCCCTCTTTTATTCACTAAAAGTTATCCCAAGGAGGCAACAGGTCCTGGAAATACTGCAGAGATCTCCAAGCATTTAGAAGCAAGAGTATTCTTAGCATGAGATTCATGACTCTTAACTTTCTGCTTATAGGCGTTTCAAAATTTGTCACAGCCGGGTGAAGCAAAGAAGTCCAGAAAGTGTCATGACCAAAATGACGGCGTGCTAAATCAAATTCTGACCTTACTCTTGGTTTGAATTAACTTTGCTAATACTTCTTCCGGCTGATGCTGCTCCATTTGGTGCTAGAGCCCAGTTTGCAAGGCAGAGGGGCAGCTGTCATGGCGCCTGCCCTGCCAGAGCAGCCAGATGCCGGCGTAGTACAATCCGAAGTGAATTGCAACAATCAGAATCAATAGGAAACGGTACGTGAATCACTATTTAATGCACTCCAGGGTGAGTCATCCCGATTCAAACCAGCTTTCAGACCAGTACAATGTCACTCAGCTCCTCGCACAGTTCGATATGAGTCAGATCCCAGCACCAAGTACAATATGAAATGAGTCACTGAGTAATACAGCGCCATGTGACTCCAGTACCCAGTGCGAATTGTCAGGGCTGCTGTGTGATATGAGTCACTTCATAGTACAGTAAAATGGGCTTTTTGGAGACCATTCATAATTAAGCACGATGCAACCAAGCGCTCAGTAGGAGATGATGGGAGTGAGCAGAGCAATCTGCTATGCGCACTGGTTTCGCTGTTTGCATAGTAAAGAGGTTTGTAAAATATTAGGCTGAATGATTTTTTTTCGCTTCTTTTTTTTTCAAGTGAGCTGCATACAAATAACTAGAAGCAAATACTTCTGACATTAAAGCCAGCCAAAGCAGGGCTGAAGCAGCAGTAAAACTCCCAACATTGGAGAAGCCTGACATTTATTTTTTAGTTTTGCTTCTGAGAGAGCTGGTCAGCCAGTGTGAGGCGACAGATCCACTGAGGCTGACTCCAGCTGCCACAGAAGACAAGGGATGGCCACAGTCTGTGCTGTGCAGACAAGGACTTGACACTGATTTAACTTAATTGCAGTTTGCAATGACCCAGTTTGTGAAGGGACTCAGCATGGGACGAAGTTCTACCCATACTCTCATCCATACTGCTGCGCTGCCATTGCACTCGCATAAAGGGCTGGACCAGAGTGACAGGTTCCTTTTGTTGCTTATTCTATGCAACTGGTAAAAACTTCTCATGTCTTTTGCACATTACAGGAAAAATGATGACTGAGAGTGACCATGCTAATTGCATGTTAGAGTAATATTTTCAGTGAAGTCTCTTGTGCTAAAATCCAAAGTAAAGAAATACTTCACAATACTACCAGAGGAAATTTATTACACCCCTCTAAAAAAAATATACACAAAAATCCCACTGAAACCCCAAGTAACTATGTTTCTTAACAAGCAAGTAAGATTTTACTCCTACTTTAGTACAGAAAGTTTTTGCAAACAGCGAGCTGATCTGGCGGGCAGACGTGCAGCACTGAATAGCAAAGAAAAAGGAGCAGAAGACATTTAAGCCCGTGGCAGAAAAAGGCCTCAGTTCCAGATGACACGATCAAGGCACCAATACCTGTTACTACATGAATTTGTCAGACTTTCAGTCATTCCTTTTGAAAGGTAAAACAATGCTTTAAGCTGGACAGGTGATCCCAGCACCTCTGGAAAAATAAATTAAATAAAACAGGTAAAGGCACTCAATTTCTGGACATTTTAAATAAAAGCATCCCAGAATTGTTATTTAAACTCACAGAAGGATACTGCTTTCTCTTGCAATTTTATCCACTTAAGCCTTTGACAGAAATGGGCACAGCAGTGCAATAAGAAGCTGCTTTATTCTGAGCGGGTGTCAGTCTCCCCTCTGCTAACCTCCGTCTTGCATTCATAAACTCTCAACCATTTCAGGCACCCCACTACAAGACGCCAAATCTCCAATAATAGAAAAACTCTGAAGAGCCCTTGCTCTTAATTCACTATGTGGGCAATCTGACAACTGTGCCTAAAGTATGTACATGTGTGTGGGTGAGTTTATTAACATACATTATAACTCTATCTAAAATAGTACAATGCTTGATGCAGAAATCCTGCATGTCAAATTTGTCAATGAAGAGGAAGAAGTACGAACATCAAGCTTTCTGCTCTTATTTCAGTTGACAATAAGCTGCCACAGGCTTAAGTGGAAGTATGTTGCCGCCCCAAATATTTTTAAATTAATAAAATATAGATTCAGAGATTTACTTGTAGCTTGACCCCAGCTGCAAGCCTCTTATGAGTAGACAAGGGCAGAATCTCTTTTTTCCAGCTCACCGGTTACCATTACTGGGGGGGATCTGAAGGGAGAGCAGCGATTGCGAGAGTTATGTAACCTCACCTAAAGCTCACGAAAACCAACTGGTGGTTTTCATTGTTTTAATGGAGTTTGGATCAGGCCCAAAGTGTTTACTAAAAAATAACTGTGCTGTGCTGATCCACATGTGTGTCAGCTGGTGTTACAGCCCAGGGCTTCACGGGCGCTGTGTTACTGCGAAAGCTCGTGCTGTGGCTGTGCAAGTCAGACCCAAGCACAAGTTAAGGCTTGCACGCCTGCCTGATTGCAATGGGCACAAGGAGTGCACATTATGCCCTGTTTCCCCCAAAATAAGACCTACCCCAAAAATAAGCCCTAGCATGATTTTTCAGGATGGTAGAAATACAAGCCCAACTCCAAAAATAAGACCCAGTTACAGTTCATTTAAAAAGTCAATTTAAATAGTGTCCAGACAGCTATACACGTAAAAAGGTAAGCATCTTTTGGAGCAAAAATTGTATAAGGCCCCATCTTATTTTTGGGGAAACAGGGTGTTTAAGTAATAAAACCTTTGCACTTTTTTCATGGATATTCTTGTGTTGGGTTTTTTTGTTCTGTTTAAATCTTATCTTCATGGCTTAGATTTTAAATATTACTCCCTTTGGAAAGCTGCTTTCTTGGTAGCCCACCTTTCTACTGAGAGATTAGCAAATACTATAAATGGTACAACTAAGCCAAATATAATCTGAGGTGCTTTTAATTTTCATTCCTGACCTTCACACTCCTTTGCATTCATAAGGTTACATACAGAAATGCCTCATAATGTGAATGTCAGATAGGCATGCCGTGGAGTAGAAAAGGTATGACAGACATACTTATTTCAGTACTTCAACATTACTCTAAAGGCATACAGTATTTTTTCCACTATTGTCAAAAGTAGCTTTTCAGATGCTTGCTTAAATCCCTGGACTTTTTTTTTTTTAATTCATTATTAGCATTCAGTAATATTAGTGTGTACTTTTTATATGAATCATAGATGCTGTCTAGTTGGATAAGAAGCAAGAAAATGTGCCATTATTTTTCCCCTATTTTTGGTTCGTTTCTTTTTAGAGACATTTTTATAATGGACTACATTTATTCTTATCATTATATAGAGAAGGATCTCTCCCAGGTAGATCCAGAAACTCCACACCTGGGCACCTGCATAGATGCTACATTAGATTGACTTGAAACAGCGAATGAACCAGAGACAAGCTGATCAATTCGACTCCTACTCCCCTTTTCAATTAAGTATTTGACTAATTGGTGCTCTCCAGGTGGGACTCGGTCAGTTCTGTGGATTCCTTCAGGCAGGCCCCACTGTGCCCAGATCAGTCCCTGTATGTTTCAATGTGCCGATTAACACCCTGAGCGGAGAACTTGTCCCTTCCAGAGGCTCCAAGGCTGCAAAATGGATCCACCTCTACATCGACTGCAGGCAGTCACAGGAAGCTTGTAAGTAGCCTGTCACTTGTAAGTAGTCAGAAGAACCTTCTTGCAGGTGCAGGAATGATCATGTAGGACACTCTTCTGTACACAGGTTAGGTAACTAGGAGCTATTTTGTATGTAGCTCAAGATAACCACCAGGGATGGGTCATGCACAGGCTGGAGTGGTCCCGGGGAGCACAGACCGGCTGCATGCAAGAGCTGCACAGTAAAGCACGATTCGGGGAGTCCCATCTGGTTCAGCCAACACCACCACTACAAGGACCTTTGCAATGGAAACTCCTGTTGCCATTTGGATGTTGACTGACTGTCCTCTTCAAGGATTTGATTCCCCATGGTGACGTATTAGCAAAATCAGATCTCATTGACTCCCCAAGAACCAGCAGAATAGCACCTTTTAGTCCTTCCTGACCCATATGAACTGGAAAGTCTTTTTTTAATTTTTTTTTTTTTTCAGTTAAATTATGGCTACCCAAGCCCTCACCAAGCAGAGGTAGGTGTCTTTGACAGTGCTGTAATTAGTTCAGGCAGTCAGACTGATATAATTTGACATAGAAATACATTTCATGTCATATCCAGCAGCTGGCTAAAACTGTACCCAGGCTGGGGTTAAATGATGCTGGAGATGGTAGAGATTAAAGTCCTTTGCTTAAACGTATCTCACCTCATTCCATCAGTAGTTTAAAAGCATTTTTGGATTCCTTACAAAACATGCACAAGATAGCAATCCATCTCCAGTTTGTTGGTGTTTTTTTTCTTCTCCAACCCATGTCCAAACAAGGCACATATCTGTTCCAGATGGTGGGGACAGAAAAGGCAGATCCCAAATCTCAAAGTGCAGAGAGCATCCAAGTACAGAGGGTTCTCACAGAAATTGTTCTTTCACATAACACCTTCTGGGAGGTCTGGAAATCTGAAAAGATGAAGGAAGTTCACTGCACAGGGAGTTTAGAGCAGTGAAATTTCATTTTTGGTATGAGGGAGATAACCTAGAGGAAGAGAAGCAATTTTTGAATGGCTTGTTTTTCCTCAGCGAGCCAAATTTTAGGGTGTGGATCTTTCTTATAGTACAGCAACCTAGTAAGGGAGCTCAAGGTAACAGGGAATTGAACAAGAGACCAGGGAGCATCTGAGGTTTTTGAAATCCAGGATAAACTTGCCACAAGCTAGGCTGATGAATCTCCCCATTGGTGCTCAGAGGTAAGTTCTCCTCCTAGACCTTCTCCTCTTACCTTGAAGAAGCAATATAACCTTGCCTGGATCTTAAGGAGGGAAAGCACTAGAGCTCAGTGTGACTACCCAAGTGACTTAAAAAAACGCAGACAAAAACAGAGCAGTAATTTCAGTTTGAACCTGCGAGATGTTAATCTTCCTGAACTTGCAAGGACCTCGAGGAGAACAGCATCTCACAGGTCTGAATCTTTAACTATTTAAAGAAATATGTTTAAAAACCTAAACATACTTAAACTACCTTAGAAAAAATAAAAACATCCATGTCTAAATTTACAGTCAAAAGAGTAAGAATTCCGTTGAAGAATTAATTCAGTCAGAGCAGAAACAGAGAACAATAGTTTATGCACACAGATACACATTCACCCTCTGCATTCTCTTAGTAAGATTATAAAAGTCACTTTTAGTGATAAGATAAAACTCCCACTGTTGGTAACGATCCATGTAAATGCATTCAGAAAGCAGAAGGAGGATTTTTTAAACAAAACAGACAAATTTTGAAGAAAGGCATTTCAACAATTCATAACACCTCTGCTTAGCACGACCTCGTGTTAAGTCTAACCCAAGATATGAAATCACTTTTCTCTGCAGCATAAAAATACAAGTACCAGATCAGGTCCTCAGCTGGTATAAATCCCTTTGTCTTCACTGGCCATGGTGCAGTGATGTAGTTTTTCAGCAGCTGAAAATTTGACTCTTGCTACATGTAATCAGCATTAATACTTCAAAATGTAATGTATAAAAACTGGGATGGAATTTTCTCTCATCACAAGAAGATTGTGGTGTTGCAAAGAAAACATGCTGACGGACATACGTATATTTGATTGTCCAGAAAAATAAACCAGAAAATCCTTGACACTGGCCAGTAACAAATCCATTTAAAACAAGATACTAATTGCATGCCATGCAAACTAAAAACCTCAGAAAGGACACATCCATCTTGCTTTTATTTCAAAGTGTCAGCTGACAAAATAAGCAACTATCCTGGGAGGGTGGTGGGACAAGAAGCTGTATTTACCAATTGCCATTTTCAGAGTGCACACCTGGTGATAAACAATGTAATATGTTGGCTGAGGCAAGAACATTTGCTCTGATGTGTACAGATAATACACCTAGTTTATTCTTTTTTTTCTAACCACATTATAAACTTTCTCTACAAGGAGCAATCTGTCCAGTTCAGTTGCAAGTTCTTTCCCACTTCAATGCCAGATTGACTAAAACCAACAAAGTCTCCTGTCAGATCTGAGTGATCTGCCTGACAGCTCCAGGTCTAGCAGGGTGTCTGTTCACCTTGCTTTCCCCAGGAATGCACCCTCTTGTTCTACAGCCAAATAGCAGCTCAGAACTATCCCTCACCCTTGAGTTAACTTACTTTTATATACACTTCAGCTCTCACGACTCTTCGAGCTCCAAAGTGTTCCAGCTGATGGCTACAACTGTTTCCCCTGCCCAGTTCTGTACGTGCACTTCTCTGCAACTTCATACTACTGTTTTTAAGACAAACAAACAAAAAACCCAAAAATCATTATTTAAGCATCACCATCAGGTTGTGGGGGCAAGTTCAGGCCACCTCTTATGCTACTTAGCAAATACAGCAGCTGGTGGGGGAGCAATACCCATATCAGCTTGAGGCTTTTGACACAGTCCCTCACAACATCCTTGTCTCTAAAATGGAGAGATACGGATTTGATAGGTGGACTGTTTAATGGATGAGAAATTGGCTGAATAGTCATATCCGGAGCGTAGTGGTCATTGTACTCGGCAGTGGTGAGGCCTCACCTTGAATACTGCATTCAGTTTTGAGGTGCTGGAGAGAGTTCAGAGAAGAGCAATAGAGCTGTTAAGGGGTCTGTAGAACAAGTCTTATGGGGAGTGGCTGAGGGAACTGGGGCTGTTTAGCCTGGAGAAGGAGGCTGAGGGGAGACCTTGTCGCTCTCTACAACTACCTGAAAGGAGGTTGTAGCGTGGAGGGTGTTGGTCTCTTCTCACAAGTAGCAAGCGATAGGACAAGAGGAAATGGCTTCGATTTGTACCAGGGGAGGTTTAGATTGGATATTAGGAAAAAATTCTTCATGGAAAGGGTTGTCAGGCATTGGAACAGGGAAGTGGTGGAGTCACCATCCCTGGAGGTGTTTAAAAGACATGTAGATGTGGTGCTTAGGAACATGGTTTAGTACCAGAATTAGGTTATATTTGGACTTGATGGTCATGAGGGTCTCTTCCAACTGAAATGATTCTATGATTCTATGAATGGCTCAATATCTGGATGGACACTGGTGACAAGTGGTGTCCCTCAGGGGTCCATAATGGAACAAATACTGTTTAATATCTTAGTCAGTGACACAGACAGTGGGATCAAGCGCACCCTCAGCAAGTTTTCAGATGACACCAAGCTGAGTGGTGTGGTTGACAAGCCTGAGGGATGGGATGCCATCCAGAGGGACCTGGACAAGCTGAAAAAGTGGGCCCATGGGAACCTTATGAGGGTCAACAAGGCCAAGTGCAAGACCTTGCACCTGGGTCAGGGCAACCCCTGGTATCAAGACAGGCTGGGGATGAAGGGACCAAGAGCAGCCCTGCAGAGGAGGACTTGGGGGTACTGGTAGATGGAAGATTTGACATGAGCCGGTGATGTGTGCTTGCAGCCCAGAAGGTCAACTGTATCTTGGGCTGCATCAAAAGGAGAGTGGCCAGCAGGTCGAGGGAGGTGATTCTGCCCCTCTGCTCTGGTGAGACCACACCCGGAGTCCTGCATCCAATTCTGCAGCCCTCAGCACAGGAAAGACACCGACCTGTTGGAGAGGGGCCAGAGGAGGGCTACCAAGATGATCAGAGGGATGGAACACCTCTCCTGTGAGGACAGGCTTGGAGAACTGGAGTTGTTCATTCTGGAGAAGTCTCTGAGGAAAAGACCTTATTGCATCTTTTCTGTAGTTAAAAGGGGCATGTAAGAAAGATGGGGACAGACCTTTTACCAGGGCCTGTTACGACAGGACAAGGGGTAATGGTTTTTAAGTAAAATGAGGTAGATTCAGACTAGATATAAGGAAGAAATTTTTCACAATGAGAGTGGTGAAACACTGGCCCAGGTTGCCCAGAGAGGTGGTAGATGCCCCATCCCTGCAGACATTCAAGGCCAGGCTGGACGGAGCTCTGAGCAACCTCAGTTGAAGATGTCCCTGCTCATCGCAGGGGGGTTGGACTGGATGAGCTTTGAAGGTTCCTTTCAACACAAACTATTCTATGATTCTATGTGCCTCTTATCCTACTTCCCAGATCTACCAGTTGTGTGTCTCCTGAGTGTATTCTCAGCTAGGACAAAGAAAGTAAAATATTTAGCTAAACTTAAGCAGCAATATAAATCATTCCCTTTAACAACTTTAAGGTAAGCCATTAGCTTAAAATGCTGTTGATTATTGAAATTTTCCGTATCAAAACAACCTTATCATTCATAATGCTAGTCCAGAAAATAAGGAAAGCCCTCTTGCAAAATTAGCAGTCACACTTGCACTGATTTTGATTACAGCTGATTGATACCCTTTGGCCTAATACTGTGGGGTAATAAACTTGAAGAAGTTGCCAAAGTAGCACATACCATAGCGGTAGCATCCACAGGTGAATAATTCTTCAACTAATACATAATGTTAGTCTCATAATTAATGAAAAGAACACAGGCACTAGATTTTCTGATTGGTTTTACACCTACTGCATGACCGAGTCAGATCACCTGATGTCCCAAATTAACAAACATGACATTACATGTAGAGAAGACCTTTCTATTGAGAGGTCTAAAAAAACCCTCTCCTTTTTGCCTTGAGCACCTAAAGTCCACTGAAGGAAAAAAAAATAGCTGCCTCCATTCCCACTGATCCGCAAGTCAGTCAAGCAATTGTTGAAGTTGTTACTAATGTGGGTTGTACTGTAAAGAAGCAGGGCATTTTGTAAATTCCTATAAGTGATATTCACTGGAGTTGTTGAGGAATCTATTGTCCATTCCTGCACACAGCACAGCTTAAAACAGTAATTGAAGCAATTGTCTGGAAAGGTTCGTTACACAGCAGGAAGCAGCAAAGTGTGATGGAGAACTTCAATGACCCATAGTGAATTTCTGGATATAATAGAGGTAGCAGAAAACCAACTACAGACATAAAATAAGATTTTTCTGTTTCCGTCCTGTTAGTGGCTTTGTCATTAGCTCACTGCATGATCTCAGACAACTTGCTTTACCTCTATGACTTTTTTCCATACACCTTCCAAGGTTATTATACTTCCCTGTGTATAGTCGTACTGGGATATTCTCAATGCTTTTCAAGGTACTTTTCTTTGAAAATGGGTCCTTATAGGACTTGCACAAACTTGGTGTCTATGCTTTTGCCTCTGTTGCAGCCAAGGTGCAGCTTATAGGAGAGCAAAGCAGCAGATAGGGAGCTCGTGGTTAACTTCTTTTATCACCATACATAGCTGCAAAATTGCAGGGCTTGTGTTTCCCTGGTTTACTTTTTTTTATTACATCTTTTTTTTTCTTAAAGCAAATCTAGAAAGCCAGCAAGTATACATACAAAATTAAAACATATCCTTTAGGCAGAGCCTATATATCTTGCTGTGCATTTAGGCCTCAATGTCTGGCATTACACAGTCTCAGTACAATCATGATTAGGATATATATTTACAACTAATTGTGCTGCAAACATTAACATTTTAACTTTATTTTGCAATTCTGGCTAGAGGATGAACCAGAAAAATGTAGACTTTTAATGTAAGACATCCACTTCTGCAGATTAATCATTCTTATGTGGCCAAAGGGAGTTAGTCCAGGTAGAAAGGTATATGGAACCATGTGACTGATGACCATTTGGTTTAGAGACAGAGCTGCATTAAAAATAAATAAATTAAAAAAAAAAAAAAAGGAAGAATGAAGTTAGAAAAACAATGATGGGATGGTTCACTTACTCATTGTTTGTTCTGTGAACTTGGAATAGCCTGATATGTTTTTGTCTTATGTGTCTTCATACTATCTGTGCCAAAGGAGTTTCTACAACTTTGTAATAACCTGCACCACTCTTCAGCTCTCTATCTTGCTATCCTATAAAATCGAGACTAGCTTTTATTTAGCCTAAGGTAACTCATTATTTATCTCTGAAAGAAACAGAGAACAGCAGAACATCATAGCCTTTTATTGATCAGAAGATCAATATGCTTCTCATTTCCCCTTTCTAAACAACACAAAACTCCTACAATTTTTCTGCGTAAGTCACGCTTTCTAAACATCTTGTTAGATGTTTAGGCAGATGCTCTCTCTTTCTTGGAATGCGATACCCGTAGTACTTGCACAGAGGAGTAAATTACTTCCTGTATCTTACCCCAGTATTCCTGCTAATACACCACAGAAAGTCACATCCTAATTAGTTTGTGATCAACTCCAAACCTCTATTGAAAATACAATATGACTGTCAATTGCCACAGAAAATACAAGATAATCACTAAACAGCTCTGTAATTCAAAAGCTTGGGCTGTCTTTAAGCCAACAGATATATTCCAGTCCTCTTTCTCTTATTTCCCATTTCTCTAATATAGCTCGGCTATCATGAAAGCACATTTTATCTGCTAAAAATATCTTTCGAAACAAATCTTCATCACACAAATGACCAAAACCTACTTGCTTATTCAATGAGAAAGTTTGTATACATCTGCCAAATAAAAATGAAAGTGAATCATTTAATCTGAAAAAAAAAAAGTGTCTTGGATTTTTGTGTTGCTTGATCCTTCATTTTCCATAAACTGTGTGAGAAATCATACAATGATGAACATTCATAAAAACCTATAGTACCAAAAAACTTTTAAGGGGTACGATTCATAAGTGAAACAAAGAACATAAAGCTGCTGGGCAGTTTTTGTCATACAGCTGCTCACATACTCTTCTCTTGCATTAAAGATTTCAAAGAACAAGAAGAAGAGAAGAACCTGAAATGGTAACAACGGATCCAGAAAGATCTCTTGAATTAAGCCACAGTGGGATGAGGTGGGAAGAATGTATTCTTCCTACTTCCACTGTCCTTTACCTTTCTCCTTTGAAAAAAGAAACAAGCACACACACCCCGAACAGGAAACAGCTTTTCCACTCAGACCACCATCAAATGGATTAGAGGTATGAATGCATGAACTAGCCACATAGAACATCTCAAGAGTAAGACTGGATGGATTAGGCTATATAAACCACACATCTGAATCCAAGTTACACTTATCTAATCGATAATAGTTTACTTTCCAAAGAAGCGTGAAATATTGTTAGACATCACTCCAATAATGCTCTCTTTGCTATTACTTTCTAATTCACATATGAAGATGCTTTATTTTAAAAAGCATAGGTATCTGGAAGGAAACTAATAGCGAGGGGTTCATTCTGTTCCTAAGAATTTGAAACTCTGAAGGAAAGAAACCTGAATCTGCAAATGTATTCTACATTTCACATTTATTCTTCCACATCCATCCAGAACTTGCACAGAATTTGCTACTCCAGCTAGATCCCTACAAGTCAGTGGGTCCTGATAGTTCACCCAAGGGTGCTTAAAGAGCTGGCTGACATCATAGCAAGACCTCTCTCCATGATTTTTCCACACTCCTGGGAATCTGGAGAGGTCCTGGATGACTGGAAGCTGGCAAACGTTGTCCCAATCTACAAGAAGGGCAACAGGGATAACCCTGGCAACTACAGGCCTGTCAGCCTCACTTCTGTGCCTGGCAAAATCATGGAGAAGATCATTCTGGGAATTATTGAAAAACATTTGAACGACAACACAGTCATTGGTCCCAGCAAGTGCGGGTTCATGAGAGGAAAGTCCTGCTTGACCAACTTAATTTCTTTCTACAACAAGGTTATCCAGCTAATTGACCAAGGGAAGCCTGTCAATGTGATCTTTTTGGATTTCAGTAAAGCCTTCAACACTGTCTCTCACAGTATTCTCCTGGACCAGATTTCCAGCATACAGCTGGATAAACACACAATGCAGTGGGTGAGCAGCTGGCTGCTAGGTGGGATCAAAGGGTTCTAGTAAATGGGGTTATGTCGGGCTGGCAATCAGTCACTAGTGGGGTTCAGCAGGGATCCATCTTAGGGCCAGCACTCTTCAATGTCTTTACAAATGACTTGGACACAGGACTTGAGGGAACACGAAGCAAGTTCATGGATGACACAAAATTGGGAGGATCTGTCAACATTCTTGAGGGCAGAGAGGCCCCGCAGAGGAATCTGGACAAATTGGAGAACTGGGCAATCACCAACCACATGAAGTTCAACAAGAGCAAGTGCTGGATTTTGCATCTGGGACACAGCTACCCTGGCTGTACATACAGACCGGGGGATGAGATGCTGGAAAGCAGCTCCGTGAAGAAAGATCTTGGGGTTCTGGTTGATGACAAGTTGAATGCGAGCAACAGTGTGCCCTGGCAGCCAAGAGGGCCAACTGTGTCCTGGGTGCATCAAGCACAGCATTGCCAGCCGGGCAGGGAGGTGATTGTCCCGCTCTGCTCTGCACTGGTGCGGCCTCACCTGGAGCTCTGTGTGCAGTTCTGGGTGCCACGGCATAAAAAAGATATTAAGCTACTGGAGAGTGTCCAGAAGAGGCTACAAAGTTGGTGAAGGGTTTAGAGGGGAAGCCGTATGAGGAGCGGCTAAAGTCACTTGGTTTATTCAGCCTGGAGGAGACTGAGGGGAGACCTCATCGCGGTCTACGGCTTCCTCACAAGGGGAGGAGGAGGGGCAGGTGCAGATCTCCTCTCTGGTGACCAAAGATAGGACACAAGGGAATGGCAGGAAGATGTGCCAGGGGACATTTAGGTTGGACATGAGGAAAAGGTTCTTCACCCAGAGGGTGGTGGAGCACTGGAACAGGCTCCCCAGGGAGGTGTCACAGCCCCAAGCCTGACAGTGTTCAAGAAGAGACTGGACAATGCCCTCAGACACATGGTGTGAACTGTGGGGTTGTCATAGGCAGGGACAGGAGTTGGACTTGATCTTGTGTGCCCGTTCCGACTCAGGACGTTCTGTGATTCTATACATTTTGAAATAAGAAAGGTGGTGGGGTTTTGGGAGCTATGTTATTTTTCTGATTTTCTCTTTTTGGGTATTTAGGTATTGCTTGTCAGGTTAGGTCTACAGAGTTACAAAACGGGGTTATCATTTAGATCTGTACTCTTATTCTTTTAATTTATTCCTCCAGCAAAACAGGTGCACCTTCTGCTCAGCATGTCGTGCATTTTTCTCTCGGGAGAGTGGGTGGTTCTCACAAAAACAAAAACTATTAAGCTCTATAAGAGGCAAAAAAATTCAGCAGAAGAAAATCCAGCACACTTTAATGCTGCACTCTGCTAAAATAATCTCCTTTCTTCTCCTGACACTTCTCTCGAGTCCATGACAGCATCTGTGCATTCTCCCCCAGCTTACCACAGTAATATTTTCTAAACCTGGCTAAACATTTTATACAGGAAGGCAACTTTTAACTCTCCAGTATTCGTCGCAACAGATTTTTTTATTGATAATTTAATATCAGACTTGAAACAAAGAACTTAAAATCTGTAGCGGCTAATTTTAGTTCCCCTCCAACTGTCATGGTCCCAAAAGAACTTTTAGCAACCTCAAAAAACCTGCATGCAAAGGGGTCTCATGACACAGGAGGATGACTAGTTATGTATCCAAAAATCAAATACAATCAAAATGAAGATGTACTCATCTTTGTACAAGCTGGCATTTCATCTATAAAAGACGTCTGTCACTTAAATATGGCACAACCCTCAGCATAATAGGGAGAGCATTATTAAGTGCTGTAGGGCAAGTTTGAAGCCCACAGAGAGGTCAGAAAGAGATAAGGATTTCAAGGGGACTTGTCATTTCATTAACACCATTTATCTGCACAATCTGCAGAACTCAGGCTCCAAAAAGGTTTCCTAGAACAGTGCAAAAACCATAACCAGTGTTTCCACCAAAAAATGTTTCATTCTGTCTTCAGTTGGGGGAGGCAACCAAAAACCTGAATGTTAAATAGTAACATACAGTCATATGTTTTCTCCAGTAATAATTCCTCATCTTCCCTTGATTCCTTCTTGCGAGAAAAACATTTTAAAAATCTGTGGCAGTCAGACCTCTAATGGATAGATAAGCAGATAAGTATTATTGACCTTTCTCCTTTGCTATAGGACAACCAGCAGGTTTGAGACATCCTCAACTCCCACCAAAGGCCAGAATTTCAAGAGAGCTCAGGTGTCTCTCAAGTGTCACTAAGCCTGTGCATTGGCTAATCGAGACAAGAAATAAAATTTTAAAAAGAAAATAAAAAAACAGGCTCTACCTACCTCTATTCTGTACCATTTTCTTTAATATTAGCCTTGAAGTCAAAACCTCAGGAAACCCTTTTCAACTCTGAAGCTTATATACCACTGTCCTCAGAGCTGCAGCTGTCTGAGACCCCTCACTTCCACCTTTTGCTCTCTGCATCACCGCTCTCTTCTCTTCGTATGCCCACCCATGTGCAGAATTCAATAGCCACTTGCTTTCCATCACAACACTTAAATATAAAATCTGTGCATTTTCCAAAAGATTCAACACCGAAGAGCACCTGTGTGGAAAAGCCAAGCATTTACCTTTTCAATTCCCTCAGGAGCTGTGGCCTTCAGCAGTTCTTGGTAAGACTTTTAAAGCAGACAAAAGGCAGAGATGCTTCTTACTTGCCTCTTCTCTTGCCGTCTAGCAGCCCATGGGATCAGAGCGGATGGAGATGCGCAAACGGCAGATGTCTACGACCCAGGAGATGCCAGGCGCTGCACCGGCTCAGCACAGCACAGGGAACCGGGGCTCCAACGCCTGCTGCTTCTGCTGGTGCTGCTGCTGCAGCTGCTCATGGTAACCCCTGTCTTTCAAGCCTCTGGGGAACAGAACAGCAGGGGAGGGAGGGAACAGCCAGTGAATTGGACAACACCAGCCAAACAAACCACCTGGGTAACTCTGCGAGCCTGAGTCTCATAGAGATGACTGTGCTCTAGTACTAGACACAACCTTCCGCTCCAGTTTACTCTTTTTTTTTTTTCCTGCCATTGAAATAACTTTTTTTTTTTAGAAAAAAAATCTCTGTACAGTATCTTTGTTATACTTCCGTTGCCAATACTGTGTAATGGAAGGTCTGTGTTGTGCAGGACTGGTTCTCTTCAGCCTTGAGCTTCACCAGGGCTTCCAGTAAAAACTGAAAGCAATACCAGAGTATGTAACAGCTTTAGATTTATCCCTGGAACTTAGCAATGAGCACAAGTGGTGTTAAACAGAGTTAGGAGAAGGTGGAAGAATTTATAGGTCAGAAAACAACCAGGTGCCCAGCACTGTTCTTTTGTTTCAAAACTGGATCTGTTGTCATTAATTAGTGTTGCCAATTTATGGCACCTGCAACTTACATGATCCTTAGGATCAGAGATTTTAAGTATTGTAAATATTTGCTGAAGATGAGGAGTTAAGCAAAACATAATTCAGGAGAACTCCTATTACAAGGTGATAAGGAGGAAAATTTATCAGGGAAGCAAGGCAAAAGAGGAAAAGGAATCACTTAAATTAATGACATGTTCACCTTTCCTGTCTTACCAGCTCCTCCAGATCCAAGGGATTTCATTCACAACTGAAGTAAAGCTTTCCTTACTCAAAAGTCCTGTATCTGTTTGGGCCCAAATGTTAATTAATGGGCGAGACCAGAACTTGCATTGAAATAAAGAAAAAAGAAGTCTTAAAGAGTCTTAGGAGTTCAACCAAAACAGACAGCAAGCTGAGTGCTTCTTACAAATGCACTATCGACCAGAGCAGCAGGCAAAGCTGGCACTGAGGTGGAGGGAAGAAGTCATAACTAATCTTACAGCCTAGGCTAGCAATCTATTCCACCATTATTTTTTTCCCAACAGCAGCTGATAGCAAATGCTTTGGAGAACAGCATTAGAAAGTGAGGGAAGGGCAGGCTGATCACCCCTTTCCTATTGGTACTCAGCTCATCATTCGATCTAGAGCTGCATATTACACAAACATGTCTTTCCACAAAAGCACATTTATCTACTAAGTCGGAGTACATAAAATTTGCATTTTATCTTTTAAATTGTTGGTAAAGTGTTTTTTTGCCATTTTACCTGACATCTTCAGGATGCTCATTTTCTGTGCACCTCACTATTCAAACAATTCAAAGAAAGCAATTTACTCAATAGGGTGTGTGAAAGTACCCAAATTTCATGATGCTTAAAATTCCTATTTGCATTTCGGAATCATCTGGGAAACCAACACAGGCTCCAAAACAGGGCAGCTTGTTTTAGCTTTAAAATAATTTCTGATTTTTTTTTTTGAGAACAATTGTTTTCTACTAGCAAGAAAAGGAAAACAAACCGTAATTAAGCTATTTATAGTCCCTATTCATAAAGCCTTTCCTCAAAATAGCTCAAGTACTTCGCACAGAAAAATTATGAATAGAAATAAAAATAACAGTCATGAGTCATGCAGCCGAGTTGCTGAGCATCCAATATCCAGCATACTCTTAATAGTAGATTTAGAATGAAGTACTGGTGAAATGAGTATCTCAGCTGGATGCTCAGAGCCTGTGTTCATTCCCACACCAAAACTCAAGCCTCCAGCATGTTACTCTTCCAGATCCTGACAAATTGCAATATTGCACTAGTCTCTTTTTTTTTAATTTGTTTGCTCATACATACTTGTAGGGAAAGAGCCTACCTCCAAGTAATTTTCTGAGGTATGGTATGTTCTCTTAAGCTCTTGTCTTTTTCCTCTTTTGTGCATTATCCTAGGAAGACTGTAATCCTTTCTTTTGGATTTGTTGTTTGCCCTCAATCCAAAAACAACTCTGACGAGCATATCATTTCTTGTCTGTGTGTGAAGAACACATGTCACTTTGCATATTAAAAAAGGGCCAGAATCGCTGGTAAAAAGAGTAGTAAAGGATCAAGACCTATACACCCCAAAAGAATAGAAAACTAACATAAACTGGGTTTTTTGTTTGTTTTTTGTTTGTTTTTCCTGGAGAGGTGAATTGAAATAATTCATTAGTTTGAATGTATGGTTCAGATGTTGCAGAAAAAAATGTGTTTGTAATAACCGCTCTGCAGCTTAGCAACAGGAAAGCTTCACTACCTCTTCAGTGCATGGACTGCCTTGGCAAAGAGGAAAGCAGGTCTCTCCAGATTATGGACTAACACTAGAGAAAGCAAGAGGAGGAGCTAACCAGTAAATAGTAAAGCTCCATATAAGACAAAGCCACAAGTTTAGAAGGCAGAAAGGACAGAAAAATCAGCTGGTTTAACAAAAAGCCTCACTAGAGATAAATGAGATTCTTAAGGATCAAGGCAACAAAACTGTTACAACATTAGCATCAAAGAAAGGTAAGATACAAATGAAGAAATTAAATTTGATGTTTTCCTAGGAGTTAGAACAGCTGTATTGCTTTATTGCAGCTGAAGGACCTGTTTCATGTGAATTACAGGTTATATCTCAGCAGGACATTTTCTTCTTGACAAATTTCAAGCAGCTTTACAGATTATATGAATGTGTGTGTGCATATGTGTGTGCATTTCTCACTAAACTATGACAGCGTATGAACTGGACCATAGTCCCTATTCCCGAACAAGAAATATGTATGTTCTCAAATCCAGTCTCAAATGAAAATGAATCATGTGCAACTAAAATGGGAATTTTAAAAAACTAGAGTTATTTAAACTAACATTTGCTGAAATCAGCAGGAGTTGATAGCTACCCTTCGATGGGACATGAAAATCTCTCACTGACCACTAGTGATTGCAGCAAACATTTAATTTTTTTTTTGTAATGCTACAAATAAGCTAATACTCATTTCCAGTCAGACATACTCAAAACGATATTCAGCAACTATATATCTGCTCTTTGTGCTCCGGGCCTCACATTTTGAAGCATATATTAGCACTTTTTAAAAGTTGCAATCAATTACCACATAATCTGGCTATATTTACACCTGAACTCTGAAAGATGCTTACACTTCCCACAACACATAAATAAGTGTCTATCTTGCTTAAAACTTCCGCTCCAGCTTCTGAACTCTGGCTTTCTTGTAACATGGTATCACAATTCTAAACCAGAGTCTTGGCCCTCATCGTGCCCTATGGATATAAAAGATAGCCATGGGGGAAAAAAAAACCCAATCAAAACTAAATCCCAAAACAACCAACCTTGAATAACTCAACAGAAAGCCAGTTCAGCTAGTTGAACTTAAGTAAAAACATTGCATCAAGCATACGAGTATAATAAGCATCAATGGAGAATAGATTTGTTATGTGATAAAAGGTATTAATGTATACATATATATCCCACATACATATATAGGGAATTTGACTCAATGATCCTCACGGGTCCCTTCCAACTCAAGACAGTCTATGTATCTATGGTCCCTGTATAGAAAATCTACGTGATACAATATTGAACAGCATGCAGCTACATTAAAGTTTGCCAGGTTTATACAACTGTCAAATTAATCTCAGAGCATAACTATGGGTAATGTGGCTAATGTTAGCTTCTGTCCTTTTATCTGATTTTTTTTCTTTTTTTTTTT
>VWYH01004304.1:0-59081 GCA_013399365.1 Pampusana beccarii | reverse complement strand
TTTTTTTTTTTTTTAATTTTGGAGGAAAAGCATCTGGGGTACATTCAGCCACTTCCTTTACAAAGCTGACTAAGATTTTATTTGCTACCTTGCAGTCTCACTGTTAGAAATCAAGAGGAAGAGAGAGCAAGGAGAACATCTCAGGAACTCCAAGCAGAGGGTATTCCAAACTGTGAGGAAAGGTATGGTCTTTACTAAGTGTTCTGTCAAGCTAAAATGAAACAAACCCAAGAAAACATAATTAAAGTGAATTACCTGAAATATGCAAATAACTATTATCCCCTATTTGTCGTTTATGCTGAATTTGCAATCATCTGTCTCTTACCTCCTAAGGAACCAAAGGTCTGATCTATGATCTCTTACCTTATTTATATGCAGCATGTAACCACATCCCCACTTTCACAACATGGCAGATCAAAACCAGCATTGTAAACAGTCTCCTTTTTTCCTGAAGTAACTTTTAAATACAATCTGTTCCCCCTCAACAACTATGTAATGAAGCTAACTGGCAGTGCTCAGCCTTACAAAAACATTTGTTATGAAGAGGAGCTCAGAGCTCAGATCCTCCCAAGACGCAGCCAACTGTCTCTTCAGAATTGCTCCAACAGTAAATTGCTCCAACCTGTAAAACTGTAATAGACAGGAGGGTGCCTTTTACGGGGTTTGAATAATTGCTTGTTTCTACATATTTTCATTCAATTTTTAACAATGATTCAGCAAGGACTACTAGGCATAGAAAAAATGCTTAGCAGTTGCAGAGGAACTTCGTTGCAATTACTTTGAGCAATGAACTGCAATTTCTGCATCACAGCACTGGCAGGCACCTGCATCTGAGATTTTGATAAGCACACTTTCAAAAAGCATCTTATAAATACAGTTGCTTGTGTTTGCCCTTGGGTAGTTCAGGTGAGGAATTCGAGCCCCGTGAACCTTGCGAATTTTTTCCATCATAATGGCAGATGCCTCCTGCCAGCTGCGAACACCTTTGGTAACAATCATTAACTCCTCTCTTCTTGTCCTCTCCTTCCCCCACAAGCCCAGCTCCTACTCTTGAAGAAGTAAATGCCTGGGCTCAATCATTTGACAAGTTGATGCTTACTCCGGCTGGCAGAAATGCTTTTCGTGAATTTCTACGAACAGAATTCAGCGAGGAAAACATGCTTTTCTGGATGGCCTGCGAGGAATTAAAACAAGAATCCAACAAAAGTGTCATTGAAGAAAAAGCAAGACTAATTTATGAAGATTATATTTCTATCCTTTCTCCAAAAGAGGTATATTACTGTCCCAAACATACTCTTTGGTGCTGTTTTGCAGCTGGTTCTAAAGTTCTAACGTGTTTAAAGCTACAGCAATACTCAGGAAGAACTTTTCTCCCCTCCATGTTCCACTGCCAACAAGCAGAGATTTAGGGGAAAAAGGCAGACCCATCCGTGAGGTGAGATGGTCAAAACTACGTTCAGTGGCTGTAAGACAGCTCTGGCATGCTGCTGTGAAGCCTTTAGCTTGAGGCACAAATATACAGATCACCACTTGCTCAAATTTTATTTGTTGAACAAATCAGTTTCTTTTTTCTTTACACTAGGAAGGGGGAAGGGGTGTGTGTACCTCTCCAAAAAGCACAGTAACCACAAATAAAGTGTTATTGGCAAGGCGTAAATTGTTCAAAGAGCAGCTGACAAAATACAGCAAGGAACAAACACACCGACTTCCTGAAAATTTTAAAAACTGTTTGTCACTTTGCTGTTAGCAAATATGTCACATTTTGAAGACACCTCACTTCAGTTTGAATATGATCCTGCCAAGTAGGCTGGAATTTTAAGTCTTCCGATATCCTTGCAAAACTCAATTGTTTGCAGTGCGAGCTATACTTACCTACTTACAAAAATGCTGTTTAAATCTAGTCATCTATTCCAGTAATACTAATATCTTTCTGCAGAGACTAGAGCCTTGCAGAAAAATAACGATGACATGACATGTATGTTGTATGGCATCAATATATAGCCACACCTGGGGTTCACATCAATTCACCCTGCTTTTTACCATAAGAATTTGATTAAGCAACAGCTTCCCAGGTTACAGTTTTGGTCTGCATCACAGTGCTTACTCCAAATTCAGTCTCTTTGCAACAGCACCAACTCCCAAGGAAACAAACTGTCACAAAAAATTACAAATCCTCTCTGCTACAGAGCAGGAGGTTGGTCTGGAAAGTCCCCCAGTCTCTCAGGTTTCAGTAATAACAGGATTGCAAACAGCCTTCTTCCAAGTAAGGTCACCTCAGTGAGAGGATTTCTCTATCCATCAGAGATTACTACTTCCAAATTTCAACACAGCCATTTTTTTTGCCCAAGTATATTTAGCAGTTTTTACACTCTCGAAGGACATCAGCTGAAATGGTTAAAAAAGCCTGCTTTTTCAAGCCAACCACTATTAATTATGTGACTTTCTATTTCGATATGCAGGTCAGTCTGGACTCCAGAGTACGAGAAGTTATTAACCGAAATATGCTGGATCCCTCGCAACACACCTTCGATGACGCACAGCTTCAAATTTATACCTTAATGCACAGAGACTCCTACCCCCGGTTTATGAACTCTGCTATTTATAAGGACTTGCTTCGGTCCTTATCTGAAAAATCCATTGAAGCATAGGATTTTTTTCTTAAACGTATTTATTTTAAAACAAATGGAACTCTGGGCTACACCAATCCACAGGGAATTTAGAATTAAACAGATATTTACCTGAAAATAACTCAGGCAAGTTTTACTACAGACTGAATGATTTAAACCGGCACAAGGCTCTGACACAATCAGCTAACTACAGTTTCTGATCAAATTCAGTGTTACTTTGCAAATGAAAATGAAGAGAATGAACAGAAAGTGGTGGTGTTCAAAAAATGCAGTATTTTTTCAAATGCAGCACGCAACTCAGATGCAAATCTGTTACAACGTATGTCTGAGGTACATATGCCAACTGAGCATGAAAACTAAATTTTATTTTTAAGTGGAGTGTTGAAAATTTTCTTGGAAACCAAACCAGTTGCCCCATCCACACTGGTACCAAAGTGAAAACAGTACTGTCAATATCTGGGTTATGCTAGACAATGTTTCACATATTGTATGGATCATACCTGGTACAGGTACGCTCCACTCGTCTTGGTAAATTTAATGCGTAATGGAAATCAGTATGGCAATCTCAAGCTTATGAAAGCTAATGGTTGAAATAATGCTGCCTATAAAAATCTTTTGCTGAAGAATTGTTATTTTACTACTAGAGTCTGCTGAAAGCATTTTTAAGTTCATATTGTTGATGTTTATAAAGTTAAATTATTTACTTAAGAGGAAGAAAAGTCTGGGCATTTGAATTCTGAAATAAAGCACAAGAATTCTCATATATTCTTCTCTTCCCTTGGTAGGTAGATGTAAAAACCATTTCAGATGGCAGTATCAGCCATCTTGGGTTTGTACACATTAAATTCTCCTGTTACCTGACAGATCTCCTAAGGTTTCTATTACAGACACTCATGTATTTAACTGCAACTACTCTGTTCTGATTTAGCACTATTTCAGACTGCCCGGAAGAAAAGCAACAGCTCTATCTGCTAATAAACCACGTTCATTTACAGCATCCCTCAAACATTACACTTCATTTCTGATCATATCCTAGAGTCAGTAAGCACAGGAAGTACTTGGAAGAAAGTAAATGGAATTCTGCATAATCTGTTTGTAGATCTGTTATACTAATAACTTATTTTAAATTACAAGATACACTACAATTCCACTATATTAAACTTTGGCATTTATAGTGGACTTCAGTTGTACTTCTTCCTGCACATTTATTTAAATGAATAAAATGACACATATAGGTAGGAAAAGGACATATTGGGAACAAAGGAAAAAATACCCCTAGAAGGAAAGAACCAGACAGGCATAGTTCAGTGACATTTACTGTAGCCTTTCTAAAACCTGCTATTTGCCTTATTCCAGCACTATGGAAAAGCACAAAATGAGGACTTTCTGTCTCTGAGAAAAAGGAAATACGAATAATAAGGAAGAATTTAGGAAATCAGTTTGTTTCCGCAGTGCACTTGGCCGGAGACACATTCTCTCCTTACTGCATTTACATTATTAAACAAAACCCAAGATTTTCCATTACACAGCAGTGTAGGAGAAGACCTGAGACCTGGTAAGTTAACAATAGTTATGGATCAGTTACCATCATCTCCTTCCAAAACCAAAGCACTATTCAGCATGTCAGCACAAAAATGTAAACCAAACAGCTTAAGTGAGACAGCAAAACGAAGTGTTTTGCCCTCTGTAGTACAACACTGGATGACTAAGTTAAGACAGAACCGTCTATATACCACTATTTAAGACACAGTCCAGTTTAGCAGTTGCCACCGCTGAACATACCAACATTTGTTATCCCAGCTGAACTTGTAGTGCCGGATTTTGCACCTGGGACACGACAACCCCGGCTGTACATACAGACTGGGGGATGAGATGCTGAAGAGCAGCTCCGGGGAGAGGGATCTGGGGGTTCTGGTCGATGGCAAGTTGAACGTGAGCCAACAGTGTGCCCTGGCAGCCAGGAGGGCCAACCACGTCCTGTGTGCATCCAGCACAGCATTGCCAGCCGGGCAGGGAGGTGATTGTCCCACTCTGCTCTGCACTGGTGCGGCCTCACCTGGAGCACTGTGTGCAGTTCTGGGTGACACGGGATAAAAAAGATATAAAGCTACTGGAGAGTGTCCAGAAGAGGCTACAAAGTTGGTGAAGGGTCTGGAGAGGAAGCCGTATGAGGAGCGGCTAAAGTAACTTGGTTTGTTCAGCCTGGAGAAGAGGAGACTGAGGGGAGACCTCATTGCGGCTACAGCTTCCTCACAAGGGGAGGAGGAGGGGCAGGTGCCGAACTCTTCTCTTTAGCACCCAATGACAGAACCTGAGAGAATGTCAGCAAGATGTGCCAGAGGAGGTTTAGGTTGGACATGAGAAAAAGGTTCTTCACCCAGAGGGTGGTGGACACTGGAACAGGCTCCCCAGGGAGGTGCCACGGCCCCAAGCCTGACAGTGTTCAAGAAGAGACTGGACAAGGACCTCAGACACATGGTGTGAAACGTGGGGTTGTCATACGCAGGTACAGGAGTTGGACTCGATGATCCTTGTGGGTCCCTTCCAACTCAGAGCTTTGGAGATCATAGAATGTCCTATGAATACAATCTCAGTTTACATAAAGTGTTACATGATAGGCAGTAACTTCAACAAAGCAAACGAGATCTATCAGTAAAGCAGCATATTCATGGGGAGCTTGCAGTCAGCCTGACAAAGCTGTACTTGTTTTAATCAGCACGGGTAAGGACTGCTCTAAAACTCTAAACTGACAAAGTAAGTTTAACTAGGTCAAATTCAGCTTGCTGGAAAGATCAGACACACATATCAAACAAAAAGTTCAAAGTGTGTCATTTCACAAAATGGAGGATTTTGTTTCTTTTAAGTCGCATCTCTTCCCTGCAGAAATACCTCATTAAGGGCTGGAAAACAGACCAAATACTCATATTTTTAAATCAAACAATATATTCTATTATTCTGCAAGAAAAAGATGCAACTAAATTAGAAGGGAGAGAAAACTATATTGGTTTGGGCAGTTCTATGGCTAACATCAGATTATTAAAAAATAATTTCTAAGCTTATTTTCCATGTGCCACAACTTCTAAGCAACTAAAATTTTCCAGGCAATTTTCATTTTACTTCTGCATTGCAATACACTGACATTTGCAATGCACCTCTTTTCTGAAAGATCTTAACAAATTTTAATGCTGTTTTCATGTTTAAGCTTACACCCAGAACCAATGGCGGAATGCTGGTCCCTAGATACCCTTGCAGCATCTCTTAGAAAACCCAAACAACCAGCCCACTCCCCTAAATATCATGTTATTTTGAGCCTGTTCAATGCTGGATTTAATTGAAAGGGAGGAGGAAAAAAGAATAATAAAAATAAAGGACACTCACCTACACAAAAGGCAGATTTTTAACTACATTTCACTACTATATACTTGCTCATTATGCACAAAGTTTTCTCACGGCAAAAGTGAGTTGCACTGAAAAGTTACTATAGACAAGCTGCTACATGAACAGCAGGAGAAAATCATCATATCGACGCAAGGTATTATTTATAATTCATCAAGTAAGAAATTGCCACAAAATCAATTTATCCCGGTTTGAAAATAAGCACGGTTGGTTTGCCTTGGCATTTATCTAACGGCAGGACATCATTAAGCTCTGACACCTTTCCAGACCACCGGTATTCTTCCTTCAATGTCTGCACTTCACAAACCAATAAATCCCACAGAACATGCACACTGTTAGAGACTGCTCTTTTCACCAGCCTGCTAAGCAGTATTAAAATTGCATGGGCTTCTTCAGCCAACATATTGTGCTTCACACTGACCTTTAAATTCCAAAGTCATTAGCACAATATAAATGAAGGTGAGGGGGGGAAATATATATACATATCTCCCCTGAAGGGTTCTACCATACAAAGACAGATTAAAATTCTTCACACAAAGATCATGTACTTACGCATTCTGATTACAAAAGTCATCTGAAAAACAGAAATACTATCTCAATGTGAAATAATCTTCAAACAAGTCTGCTCTAAGCAGCGAGAAAAAGTGTCTTCTGCCATGAAAGGTGTAAGCATCATTTCAATGACATGAATTAAAGATTTTCTACACTAATGTAACTAAATTAATCCCAAACCTTTTAAAATGGTAAAACAATTCAAGCCTAGTGATGAGCTAGCAAAACAGAAGCCAATATACAGCTGTATGAAATTGTAATTAGAGGTGAAACTCCTCAGGTTTATTGATGTGAATGACTACTGATGATCTATTTCAAAAGGCAGGCATTTGAAACCTAATACTTCTAGCAGAAATAAGACTTCATGTTGATGAATTTAAGCTCTACCTAAGCTGGTATGGGTGGTAAGTTTCAATTTAAAATGCTCGTATGTGAACACAAGCGGAATCCTGAACCCTGAACAAAACCCAGGTGTTTCCTTTGCAATTCCTGGAAAGTGCAACAGGGCTTCAAAGTGGGAGTCACAAAAGCCAAGATCATTGAGCAGATATTTACCTTCTGCTTAGTGCTAGTCAAAAAGAATCATTCAGTACAAGACATTTCAAAACACATACTTTCTACTGAGCAAGTTAAATGAATTATTTATGAGGAAATGTCTTCTAACTATTTCTTTCACTGCAGGAAATAAATTTTTCTTCCTACCCTGGGGACACAAGAGAAGATGGATGAAGGCTGTTGTCCAGCCGTAAGGTAACATTAGGTGAAACAACATTTTATTGGAACTACTTGGATACACCTACATCACAAAAAGGGCTATTGCAGTTCTAGTTCTTTTAATAAAGTCCAGATATAATTTGCTAAGTACAGAAAGAAAATTACTATATGTTCTCAAAAGGTAAATCTCCCAAGTGTCACAATCGGGCATAAGGACTAAAGGACACGTAGCGTGAGGAAGGTGATGCAAACCAACCTGTGTCTGTCCTATATTTACGTTGCAAACAGCACTGGAAATTTAGGTCTACTTGGCATCCAATTTGAAATCATTTCTAACACAATTTGTTAGCCTCGTTCCTTCAGTAAGGTCCCCAAACAAAGCAACGTAATTGATATTAAACATCTGTCATTAGTTTGTTGCTGTCTTAAACAACTTGAAAAAAAATCAATTATGCATCTTTAAGTAACTCTTAAGAAGTAATCCTGTCAAAGGACCTACATATAAGCCAAAAATAAACCCATTCAGTTAGTAAAAGAAAACAGAATGTTTTATAAATTAGGGTAGTAATATAAAATAAATTGAGTTTAAAATGTTTTATATAAAGCTATGCAAGAAACTTTAAATGCTTAGCAATTTTCTGCCTAAAAATGTTTGTAACTAAACTTTCTCCTTTGCTTTAATCATTTTTCGTTTCAAAAGAAAACTCACTTTTCCTTACTTGGACAAGCTGACTGGAAAAACTTGCTCTATGAAGTATTTACCTATTACTTCTTGTCTTGAAAGCTCAAGTGTCATTGTACTATTTCCAAGTCATTTGTTACGGTGGTCACCACCATGCAAAAAAACATTAAACACAGAAAAATCTTGTTTTTCCTGTGCAGCCAAGGAATTTATTCTCCAGGAACTACATATACTCTTCCCGGGATAGACCTCCTCAGCCCCAGGCTTTGATAAATAATATAAACTTAGGTATAATGAAATAATTTAATCTCTTCTGAAGATGTTGACATGTTTTTCCTTGAAAGCACATTTGAAAATACTTCTAAAGATGTGCATTGTTAAAAAGCAGGCTCTAACAAAGCAGTATTTATATAATTCCACATATAAGAAAGACCATAACTTCAATAATTTATTGTCACCTGCAGGTCTATGCTTGACATTGGATACTCTACATCTCAAAATTCAGCTCATGAACAAAATTGATGTCATTTATATGAAGTGAATTTCATACTACCTCCTCAGACAGTTTATATTGTGATGAATTTGCTAGCTGGTGTTATTAGGACAGCCTACAACACAAAGCCTTTGCTTATTTACAAAGTCTGAACTAAACTTAGTTGTCAAGTTGTCAAGACCAGCTTAAGCAAAACTGAACACTCAAGTCAGATTTAACCAACTATCTTAAGACATTCCTAGAAATAATACCTACTGATAGAATGTAAAAAGCATGCTTTGGGCAATAAAAAATATTGCATTAAGGCTGGTTACAGAAGATTAACCAACCACTACAAAAGAGGTCATCATATCCACCAATACATCTCCAAACCCCAGATCACAAACTTAGTCCTAACTCAGAAACAGTATGCACAAACTAGGAGTGAACTAAACTGTTATTTAGGTACCAACTGAGTTTAACGTAATTAGATGAACTTAGATACCTTTTCTCTTCACAAAACTAGTAAACGCAGCAGCAATAAACAAATTCCATTCTTAGAACTGAACAAATGTGGAAATGCAAAATACATATGGGAGGAGCATGTATGTTTCAGACCGCAAAAAACACAGTATGTTATTCACATAGTTAAAAAAAACCCAAGTCAATTATCAAAATGTTTAATTGGTAAAAGTTTAATGTCAACTTACTTATAAAAATGAAAAAATATTTTAACATTCACCATACAATTGAGCAACCTGGCCCTACTGACTATCAGCTATAGGAAGGCATTTAAGGAAATGATGGTTGTGTCAAAACAAAGGCTAACTTTGGGCATGTATGCTGCTTTAAAAAAAAAAAAAGAAAAAAAAAGAAAAAAAAGAAAATCAAAAAACTTCTTGTTTGCTGGAAGCTAGATGCTTAGCCTAGTTTTTAAAGCTAATTACAAAATCCTCCTTTATACTGGTCCAGATGTCTTGAGAATTTCTTCTTCTAACAGAACTGTCAAAAGAAAAGAATTTTTTATGAGATCTTCATACAGCTTATTTCTAAATCTTTGCAAGAAGAAACAGAAACATGACACCATAGTTACGATATGGAAATTACTAGTTAAAGCATTTGCTTAGATCATAACCAGTCCTTCACTCAAGATTCTTTGTACAGACACTTTTGGAACAGCCACGTTACCGAAGATTTTAAGGACAAACGAACTCTTGCAGGTACTGCATCAAACAATTTCTAAGCTTTAGAAATTATTTGGATATCTTGAAGTATAGATTTGAACAATATTCAGTAATAAAACATGCAAAACAAGATGCGTATTTTCTTTTTTTTAATGCAGTAACCTTAACATATGCTGTGCAACGTGGTTCTGCAGAGCTGCAGCGTTCTTAACACAGAAAAAAAACAGAATGAAGACATCACGATTCACATTGCCTGCTGCTACATCTTAAGTTGTATATTTTACAGGCCTTCATTTGAGTGTGTCTTCACTTTATCGGGCTAACCAAAATTAAGCACAGAGCCTGGCTGTCTGCTATTAAATATGCAGAGCAGTCTCATAGTCTTACCTTCCATCTGTTTCCACATTCATTACAGACAACAAATGTTGTCATGGGTTCATCAGCACTGCGGGTTTGAACCTTTGGCAAAGGCAAGAGCCAGAGACAAAAAAAGAAAATCAGTGTCTTAAACTTTTGTTAGTATGTCTTCAGTGTAAAGATTTAAAATCAAAGTTTACCTTTAAGGAAACACATCCAGATAAAAATACAAGTCAATTTTCCATATCAGTTGAAACTGGCTTTTTGTCTAGACGATAACGCAATCATGAACTTACGTTTTGACAGGTTTAGAAGCATAAAAATATCAATTTCAGCACAAAAACTGTGCACATACTTCCAGGAAAAGATTCTGCAATAAAACTACCTGTTCAGTACAGCTTTACATATATTTACTGATACCAAGGCTTAAAAGTCTTATGATTGAAAATCAGCTTTCTACTTAAAGCGTCTGATATAAAATATTAAATCATAAAATGCAGTTGATCAAATGATCAAAATTACATGCCCTAAAGCACTGCTAAACAAATTAAAGCCCTACACAAAAATGCTCTGAGTAACCTGACCTAGTTGAAGATGTTCCTGCTTATTTCAGGGGGGTTGGACTAGATGACCTTTGAAAGTCCCTTCCAACCCAAACTATTCTATGATTCTATATATATCATATGTGTGTGTGTCTCTATATATATATGTATGCATGTATGTATGTATGTATCATTATTTTCTGCTACTTATTCCCTCCGTAAAGAAAAGCTGGCAGATATTAAAACCAGTAAATTAGCTCTCCTCTACATAACACTATATTAATAAGACATAAAAAGAATTATTACCAAAAACTCAGCATTGTAAGGAAACTGACATTTCAGGCTATATAGATTCTCAGCTTGGATTTACATAAAATCTTTGGTAAATTAATACAACTAACATTCTTTATGTAAGCACACCTAAGCAGATCCAACTGTCTTCACATTATTTTGCAATTTGGTTACATTTTTGTCTAAGTTCATTTTGTAATTAAAACTTTTTTTCTCTGACAATCTTTATATAGGACTTAAGCTTTGAAAAATGAAAACTAAGATTGTGGATAATCATGTACCTGGGTGTATGTACAGTTCTTCTTTTTGCACTTGCCACATGTAAACAGATCAGTCTGGGTACCTCCTGTTTTAGCCATCTGGTGCTCTCTGATAGCTTCTTTGGTCAGATTTTTGCGCATTTCTTTCAGCTCATCACTTGCCATTTCCTGTTATGGATAAAGAGCAGAGGAAGTTTAATAGACAGTTTTTGTTTTAAACAAGTTATTACCACTGTGCAAATACATACATTTTTTTATTTAGAATTGATGAACAGCAACTCTATTGAAGGGCAAAGTAATTCTACAAGAATTATACAAGACTTAAATTGTGGTATTTCACAGTAGAGAAGCTAATAGTTTAAAAATTTAAAATGTTTGTTGTTGGGTTTTTTTTTAATGAAGCTGGGAAAAAAAAATCAGGAAATGTTACAATATTGAACACCTAGAAACATTTCTACAGAAATGCTTTTCTGAAGCTCAGAAATGTAATCGAGAGATAAGACGGAGGAGGACTAAAAAGTTCTCTAGAGAGGAAGAAAAAGATCTTCTAAGTCAGATCCTTGCATAAGTATCTCATTGACCTACAGAATATTATTATAGGAAAAATTTACACTATTTTGACCATTTCCATATTCGTCCTGAGACAGACAGTATAGCCATAATTTACCATAGAGACCAGAAGTCATATACACTCAGTTTCAAAACACTAACTGAAGAGCTCAGATTCATTGGTTTTCTTCTTCATTTAAAACAGTTCTAGTGTGCAGATCTCCACAATGTACAGTAATCAAGTGTGCACAGCAAGAACAAATTGTTCCATATTTCTTCAGTCAAGTTTTACTCCACATCTCATGTAGATGTTGAATGCAAATCTTTTATTAATGCTGTTTCACTTTAGAAGTAATCTTAACACTATGGGGGAAATTTAAGCCATTAGAATTTTAATCCAAGACACTAATTAAAACAAAGAATGGGCACCGCACAACATAAAACGTGTGTTTGTGCGCATGTACATACACACACGTAGAACGAAAAAAGATATGCATTTAAGATAGAATCTGCTTTTCTTTATACATTCCTTTATCAGTCTGTTTGCCCTAACCTTTAAGTAAAACTATAGAAAACAAACAAACAAAACAAAAACAAGCACCTCTCATTTAGAAAAAGCTAATCATTATTTTAATTACTTGATCATGAATTTAATTTCTTCCAGTCTCCAAGATACTTCTATATAGCTGATTTGGTGGGGGTAGAATTCAATATACACAAGCAGAACTACAAAACTGAGATCAGATACTACCATGCTTTTGGTTTTCGCTCTCATAAAATCCAATTTTTCATTTAGCTTCCTAGATTTATTTTGATTTGTAAAGACAGTAAGCATCTGAATGGCAATTTGTAAAGACAGTGAGCATCTGAATGGCAGTTTCTATTCAAGTGTCCAAAATGTTCTTCAAGTAACATACATTTAATTTGATTTAAAGGGCAATTCCCCTAGTTTCTTTTCCCTACTATTTATGGCCTTTTCTATTTATTGTGGAGAGTTTCCTTCAAATTGATTTGATGTATTCTGTCAAATGTGAGATAAACTTTAAATAAACACTAAAAATGTCAACAGGAGAGGGACTGATCTTTAGAACCACAGTGCTATACTTCGCATGGGAGTATAACAGCAGAGGTTAGTATCTGAAAAACAAACGGCAAGACAGGCTAACACATATGCAGAAAGGTGAATGGGTAAGCAGCTTGGAGTCACTGGTCAGACATATGTAAATATTCCTAAACTTAAAAAACCACCACTGATATATCCTGCAGCCTCTTAAAAATGGCACAACATATCATGTTTCAGGAAATTTACACACAACTTACCTGCCTTCCGACTTACAGACAAATTCAGATATTTAGGAAACGTTAACAGGCATCACTTTAATCCACTCTGCCCCAACACAGCCCTGTAATTCAGACTGTGCAAGCCACAAACAAGCCACGGTAATTCAAAAGTGCAGACATCTTACATAAATTACTTTTACGGCTAATAAATACAGGCCAGGATGTAAATCCAATAGGGAAAGAGTTCAAGACCTCTGTTTTACTTACCTCTGCTGTCATCTTGGCAAACTTGTCAGGAGGAATGTTCCCACATAATACGTTTTTCCTTAGGTTAGGATTCTTTGCATCCTTGAGATTGGCTATTCTACTTCGTACCCTATTTTTGTATTTCATATCAGTGTTTTTTAATTCTTGAAAAATAGGTGCTTTGTATTTAAGGAACGAAACATTACCAGGTAAAACAGAGCACTATAAAGGATTCATTTTGGGGGGCAACTATTCTAAAGCGATGCACTTCTCCACTGCTGATCAAGTCCTTCCCTCCACCCCAACCAATTACTTTCCTGTTCAACATAGCAGACTTCATGTCCTTCTGAAGCCTAATTGTTGTTTGGTATGTGGTGAATGACACAAATTTTTGGGTAGTAGGATCTCAACTGAAATTGTGACAAGTCACCCATAAATTTGTGTCCAGTTCCTTGACCTCATCCTAAGGATTGATTTCTAAAAATTCAAACACTGGCCGCTCACTAACAGAATTTTAAAACAGATTTGCAACAGAAACAAGAAATTTCTTAACAGGAATGGTGGCTGACTTTAATTACTAAAGGACATTAGCAAGTTAGAATCATGAAGCTTACACTACTTCTATGGTTAAGAATACCTCCCCACCAACCCCAGAAAAGCCAAGATCTCTGCTCTGTAACTATTCAAACACTACTACTACGACCCTTTTCAAAATTTCAAATTAATTTAGAAATAAACTTGCAGAAAATGAAATAAAGACATTATAAAAAGATTAAAACTGTTAACAAGAAAAGATTTTGAAATAACACAGAGGAGCCCAGCATTTTATGTTAGAACGCTTCAGTAAAATGTAATATTGCTGCTACAAGGAAAACATACCAAACTGAAAAAACCCCATACACACTCACCTACACACATTCCTACGTGCTTTAAGGCAAATCATTTAGGTTGTGCTGTTTTTTAAACACTAAATGCCTGCACTGATGTGTTGAACACAGTTTGCTATTTTTGTTTTAAATTAAATTCTAAAATATTTAATAAATAGATCCAGTTAATTGATTTTAACTCTATCAATGCTTTTAAAAATACTCTTGTTCTAGAGTACATAGATGTAAAACAAAGGATATCTTCTTCAATCTGAGAACCCAGCTCTTCCTCATCAGCACCAATAGCAATGTAATCATCTGAAGAAAACAAATATTAAAATATTAACAATCTGATAATCTCATCAGTGTTGTATATCCCCGAGAGCCCATTCGAAACTCTGAAACTCAGCAAATTATGAAACAACTGCAGTGTATTTTCCTTTTGTACAGGCAAGTTTAATTTAATGTATACTTATCCTTTCAAAACTTTGTCATCATATTACTTGGAAGAACAGAAATAAGTGAAATGAAGAGCAACAGAAGTTTAAAAAAGCAGAACAACCCTAAAACTTTCACAAAACCAAAAATTCTGACATCTGTTTGCAAACACAAGCAGTAACAAAACCCCCTGCTATACAGAAAATATTTAAATATTCTAGTAGGCTTGGCAAATACCCATCTCCATGGCATATCTGTGCATAGAATAGACCATTATAAAAAGGAAAACATTTTGCACTGCGTTTCATCAATTCTTTCAGTCCACACAATACAAGCATAAGTAATTAATGTTTTGCATGCGCATGAGAGGAAGATTTCATTAGAAACATAGTAATTAAATAACAGAAACAATATTATTAGATTTTTGTTAAACTGCAAAGCAGAGATGTGTCATAAAATATGTAAACAGAAAGAAATGAACCACAGCAATCTTGAAGACAATGCAACATCTGACCTAAAATGTCTCAAGATAATAAAAATTTAATGAAATATAGCAAGGGCAAGTGTAGAGTTTTGCATCTGGGTAGGAACAACCCCGGGTTCCAGTATAAGTTGGGGAATGACCTGTTAGAGAGCAGTGTAGGGGAAAGGGACCTGGGGGTCCTGGTGGACAGCAGGATGACCATGAGCCAGCACTGTGCTCTTGTGGCCAAGNTCTCTTTAGCTTGGAGGAGACTGAGAGGTGACCTCATTCATGGTTATAAATATGTAAAGGGTGAGCGTCACGAGGATGGAGCCAGGCTCTTCTTGGTGACAACCAGTGATAGGACAAGGGGTAATGGGCTCAAACTGGAACACAAGAGGTTCCACTTAAACATGAGAAGAAACTTCTTCACGGTGAGGGTGCCAGAGCACTGGAACAGGCTGCCCAGGGAGGTTGTGGAGTCTCCTTCTCCGGAGACATTCAAACCCCGCCTGGACGCCTTCCTGTGCAACCTCATCTGGGTGTTCCTGCTCCGATGGGGGATTGGACTGGATGATCTTTTGAGGTCCCTTCCAAGCCCTAACATTCTGTGATACTGTAATTGTTTACTGTCTCTGACCAAAACCCTTACTCATGAAGACAGCTGCCTTTCCAAGACAAGTTAGGACAAATTATACACAGTCTGTGTTTTCCTCCTTCTCATTTTAATATGGGTGTACTTCCATGAGTAACCCAGACACCATTTCTCCCTCAATCCTCATGTAGAAGGCTATAAAACCACAAAAAACCTTATTGAGATTGGCATTCAACCCAGGGATGAACAGCTTATATGTGCTGTGGAAAGTAAAAGAGGAAAAAGAGCTCTTGAAAAACTAGCTAAATTTAAGACTACATGGAATAAAATTAAGACTACACAAATACTAAGATGCTATGTGCAACTTTCTGGGCACAAATTATTTTAGAAGTCTATGAACCACATATCCAGAGGACCACAAATTCATGGTGTTTTGCCAGCTTTGATTACTGTCTGTATCTGGATCTATGTGAATTAAAATAAATAAAAGAGTGAAAAAGCTAAAAATGGATGACTCAGAAATCTGCTTACATTGGGTCAGGTTACACTAAACTAAAACCAGAGGAACAGGAGCTTACGACTTACAGTCGTAAGTTCTAGTAGAAGGATCTACAAGAAAAAGTTCGTCATTCTGACGAGTCCAACTTCAGTTTGCTCTTAATCTAGCATAACATTCAATTTGTCAATTTAAAGACAACCCAGTGTACATAAGGAGGAAAAAGAAACAAACAAACAAACCCCCTCCCCAAAACCGAAACAGTCGGGGAATTTACAGATGTCCGGAAGGCACAAAGAGAGAGCAACGAGAGACTCTTTTATTGCAGGTATCTCAATGAAACTTCAAGACTAAACCAAAACAGAAAGGAACCCTCAAAAACAAAAACATGAAGGCCACAGGATCACTAGTGTACGAAAGACAGGCATGCATACAGTAGCACTCTCAGTCAGAGACAGGACAAAAAAAATAGCTTCCACAAAAATATTTAAATGAGGCACTAAGGGGGCAATAACCTTCCTGAAAAGACATTCCACTGTAGGCAAGATATCAGATGAATAGAAGCCACAAAAATGTCCTGTACCATCACCAACAAAAAAGTATTTCAATACATCCCCATGCAGTCAAGTTACTCATTACTCGCAACTTGGACGAACTGGCCTATGGGTATACGCGCACAAATCGGCATAAACAGAGTTTATTCTATCCTACGGAGCAGGAGAAAAACAGAGTGGGAAGAACTGAAAGAAAGAAGGAGGAAATAGTTAAACTTAAAAACACAGTCTACAAAGCTCACCTCCTGTTCTGAGAGCTGCAGAGAGCATTTCTCTACATTTCACTCGTACAGAATCCGAAGTGCTTGGAGCCCGGGGAAAAGACGGGATGAAAGAATTTGAGGGAGCACTACCCTCCTCCTTCCTGCTGCTGGAATTGCTACTTGAACTGCTAAAAAAAGCAAAAAGAAAACTAATATTAATGTTTTTTCCCTCCCTTTGAATAAGTTTTTCCCATGGCAAAACACAGGTCTTTTGCTACATCCATTTCAAGGTATTCCAAAAAAAAGAACCCAGGCCACCTTTTTAAAGTTATTTATAGCTCTAGAATCAATACAAGTTTAACAGTGTCTTTAAAATATTCACTAGAGTATTCCATACAATAGACACACTGCAGGTATTTAATTCCATTATGTGGCATATAAGTTTTAATTCTCAGTTCTCTATATTAACATGAAATCTTTTCCCCCCCGTGGAACTTTAAAAAAAAGTGAAGATATATCACACTAACATTGAGTCTGCAGTGAATGCATTGCATTCAGTCTGCTTACTGTAGTGAAGTGGTACCATGGTCATAAACAAACAAGTAATATAGATTTGCAAACTGGAAACCAAAAAATTTTCAGCTTGCATCAGGACAAACGATTAGCGGTTAAATTTCAATTTGAAAATGGTTGCTGGAAACAGACTCACTAAAATCAGAAATGCATAGAAGAAATGGGCTTGCAGATACTATTTTGCAAAAGTTCTTCAGCTCCTACAGAGTCATTAATATGGGCTCATTTTTCTGATAACATGAGTTTACCAAAAAAAGTGCAGAATGGGATTGTTTATTAAACATAAAGGTTAACAGACAAAAGAAGTATTCTAAACCACTAACATACGCAATTACCACAAAGCTGTGACTGAAAGCTGTTCTACAGTTCTCAAAGCTCACTACTAGTATTGAGAGGAAGAGGTATTTGACAGATGAGACAGATGTAATAAAAAGTAACTAGTCTGGCCATATCTTGACCTGTGGCTTTCATCTTCTTTTATGTCAGCAGCAGCAGGATTTACTTCCCTAACAACACTCTGTTTCTTGTAAAACTGTTATGTATTTCAGAGAAGAATGTGGAAGTTGTATCTAATATGAAAAATTTGGACCAAATAGCTTCATGTTAATTTATACTGAGGTTACTTGCATAGTCAATGAAGAATTACGCACCTTTCTTCTCTTGCTTCAGGACTGTTTTGTGAGGAAGATGCAGGCTCCTTTTTCTTTTCTTCAGAATCTTTATCAGTTGAAGGTCCATCTGGAAATACAAAACATGAGCAACCCTCTTTTACCCAGAAATTGCAACTGATTCAAAGCAGTGGTAAAATAATTGTGATTTCTCCTGAACCTGGAAATACTATCGGCTCCCACTCTCTGCTTTGACCTTGTCTTGCAGTACAGACTTCCACTCTTCAACACCCTCCCCAGCCCCGCGAATGGGAACTATGACAAAACTTCAGATCCTTTGAGTCAAGTCCAGCATCTGCTTCAACTGGCAGTGAATACATGATGAACATGTAGACTTTTATGATTTATTTTTGCCAACTCTGCTGCGTAAGGTAGACAATAACTTCTTAAACTACTGCATCAAGTCTCTGGAGTTTGTCTTCCATGTTTTAAATATAAGCTCCTACTAAATACATGTCATTCTTTTTAATTATATTCACAGGATTTCTACCAAAGGACTGAACAAAGTGAAATTGAGGTGTGAAAGCTGCCACGGTTGCTCAAAAATATAAAGATAATTTTCATATGCTTTTGAAGGACTTTTCCAGACACACATACACTATTTTCGATGATAGCTCTTAAATTATTTGCCCTAGCATTTAAAAAATTTGAATTTGCCTTTCTTATACAGGCTACGTTTAATGATGATTTTATAAAGAATAAAGATGAAAGCCTTGGTTAAAAATGGCAATCACAACATTTAACTTTAGCCTAGCGAGAACACGTACATCCTTCCATTGTAAAGAGCAATTCAGGTGGCTAAATCGAGCTACTGCTTTGATTTGCTCTCTAGCAAGGCCAACTCTCCAGAGCCTACAGAGAGAGCTGAGATTGGCATCACTCACTGACAGATTTTGTGAATTCCTCTCTCTAAGCCCTCATAAAGCCAATATACTCTTCTAAATCCATAGACTATATTATTGGGATAAGCATTTATTGCATACTCTAAAAAGCAGTAAAAACAGACGAAGAAAAGGAAGGAAATCCAATAAGGCTCAGTCTTTCCCACAAAGATGTCCTGAACCAGGTATCTAAATCCTTGTTCAAGCATATAAAAGCATCCTCATTTCCAGAAGAGCCCCATCCCCACGTTTCTCAGGGAAACTTGGTGGCATTGAACACACAGATTCAGATCTCTTATTCACGCACTGAGCGTTTGGCCCTTTTTTTTTTCCCCCTAAAAAGTAGAAAATTACTGCACTGGCTTATGTTTAATAGGAACAATTTACATTTAAAGCTACACAGAAAAGAGAAACTGAACAGGACTTTTATCTTTTCCTTAACTTTTGAGTTAAGGAATTTATCAAATCAAATATCGCTTTGTTAAAAAAATCATCATCATAAAAGGAGATCACAGAGACAGGCGTACTGGATCAGATCAAGCACCCATTTACCATCCTGTCTTCAGCTGTACCTCCAAAGAGATGTCTACAAAACAGTACAGGAACCAGGCAAGCACACGAAGTGTTCACCAGAATATTTCCCCAGCCTTCAAGAGCTTACAAGTTTACTGATTTCCTCAACTACTGTTTGTAACTTTGTATTCAAGCCTTGATACATTTATCCATTAAACAAAAAAAGGAAAATTAAACACAGTAGATTGTGCACTTGAATTGACTGTCTTTAATAAACTACAGCTGTTATTAAAAAAAAAAAAACACAACAATAAGGGTATCAATTCAATCAAGTATTATTTATAAAAAAATAATTTCACTAGAAAGCAAATGAGGTTATAAAACTGCATGGATCACAGAAGTTCCTTGCTATGATACCTACAGTGCACAACACGCAGAGAAAGAAAACCAATCCCATTTTTAACGTGCATATTCACATGACTACTCTCTATTGCAATAAACACTTACTTGACATATAATTTAAAAAATATTCTAAATATGCATGTGATCTCATTTATCCTAATCATTTTTTGAAGTACATCATCGTTTTCATCAGAAGCTTTAAGACAAACTGATAGATCAAATATGTACCCTGGGCTACAGCTCAGGTTCTGCAAATGAGGGCAGCTGCCTTAGAGCTGAGCTCTGCTTCAGCCCATTTACCTCCATATTTTTTTCTGGCAAGCAAGTTGTCACATTCAGAGCTGACCTGGCTATCTCCTGCTTATTCTTGCATCAAATACACCGCTACGGTATAGCTGGCACCTAGCTTGAGTTTATCAAACACTTCCACGTAGGCCAGCACCATCTCACCAGAGAAGGTAGGTACCTGAGAACCTCTGTCCATACCCCAATCGCTTCTTTCACCCGTGCAGGGCAGGTACACGTGAGGCAAAGGCCCAGCTCTTCCTACATCTGCAGACCAGTCTACACCCACACTTCTCAAACCAAGCTCAAACTTCAGCAGCTGAGACAACTGGCGCATCTCCAACCAAATATGTCTTCAAAACTACAATTTCTTTAATCACTTCGAGTTTAGAGTCTTTTGTTTAATCCAGTTTCAGAAATCTGAAAATAACGTTAACAATATTCTCTGTTTGCTCAATATATTCTCCTCAGTGTTTAAGTCATTCATTCTTATGGATCATACACTGGAGATCACCAAGAAGATGAGATCCAGTGTCAAGCAGTATTTACTCTTAAACCCATACATTAATAAGGATTCCTTATTTTAGTAAACTACTGTACTGACAAAGACCAGAATGCAATTAGCAGCCTGCGAGGCTAGACAGCATTTCAGCTATCCTCTGGAGAAAGGAAAAAAGTTATCCTTGAGGAACTAAAAGTCCCTCCTAATCAACTTATTTTACATTCAACAGCCAGACTCTATTGCAAAGGAAAAATGACAGCTAATGGGAACTACAACCAACCACAGAAATTCTAACAAAGAAAGATGGACCTTCTGTTCAAGATATTTAAAAATTACAATGAGCAAGTGATTCATGTTAGGAAGTCTACAGAACATCATAAATATTATATAACATAAATTACAAGTTGCTTTAAAGAGGCACAATTACTTTTTCAACTTCATACATCTATTAAAACATATCCAAACTTTTTTTTCTCAGAAACAAACTGAAATTGTCATCAATTTTAGGACTGAAAACTGTAACTTCACAGTTATTAGCTACAGTAGCTTCAGAAGGCCATAAAAAAAAATCTTTTTTTTTTTTTTAAATAAGCTAATTATACTAATGCTTCCTTAAAATAAAAAAGAACAAGCTAGTAACATGAACTGACTATTAGCCATTGCAATAAGACTATCAAATTCTGACTACTGCACTGCAGCTTCTATCTGTGACTTGCAATTAATGTGAAAGATACTTTTACCTTTTCCAGTGAAATAATCTCTCCAGGGTAAATATGAGAATGTCCTTTGCTACCAGAACAAAAATTTTAATATAATAATATACGGTCAGAGACAGCATAATTAATCTGAATGTTAGAAGCCATTAATAGCTTCATTGTAGATTCTTCTAATTACATTTGTATTACAGGTTAACTCAAGACATTTGCTAGCAGTGAGAAAAAAAAAATAGACAAAATATGTCTTTTTTTAATTCATAAACATAACTTCAAATTATGACATTTAAAAAAGTAAGAATATTTCAGAAATGTTAAGGAAAGGTGCTTATTTATTCCCTGGAAGTGCATGAAAATTCAATTTAGTAGGTTATCTTATGTTACTGATTCAGATATCACCATCAAAACTTGAAAAGTTTTTTTAAAGATAAAGGAAAGAGTTACGAGAACAGGTAACAGATGGCATAGTCATTAATTTAACAATGACCCTCAGAGTTAATAATTCTTTAGGCCCCACTTTCCAGACCCTGACCAAAATAATCTTGAGATGCACAAGCAGCTACACTCGTCAGAAATTCCACTGCAAGATGTTGCAAGACATGAAAATCAGAAAAGCGTCTTTCTAACAGTAGCATAGGGAGGAATAAGACTCTATAAATAAACAAAATAATGAACTGTTTGTCATTTTAAAAGTTGGGTTTTTTTAATAAGTGACAAAGGAGCATGACACGTTAACTTATTTGCTACACATTTTTTTTCCTGTACATTGCGATGTAATTTGCATCATGTGTTATTATCTCTCCATTGACAATCCTAATAAATCATAGATCAACCAACTGTACACAGAACAGTTCCAGATTTCCACAGCTCATACCTGATATGGAAAGGAAACTATTGAAATTATTCATGCACTTGATTCTACTTGCTATCTTATAAAGACATGTACCTTTCTTATCCATATTAAACGATAATCTTAAACACTATTAGACTGTAACTCGGGAACTATTTTGTTAATTTTGTATTTCGTCAATACCGATTTTTTGAGCAAAGCCAGTAGGTTACTAGATGTCCTTGAACAACTTTACCTAATAACAGCATTAACATACCTGTAAGATAGTCCTAGACTGTACCAGCTTGTGCCAGTAGAATCAAACTCAGGTTTGAAATAACAAAGGATTGCATGAACAAAGTAATCCGAGTAAAACACTTCTGCGAAGTCTGGCTGGTGTTATATTCTCTTGACAATTATAAGCACTTAAACATTACTTTAAAATAAAATTACTCAGGCATGCACTTTTTTGAGACGGGCATTTCAAAACATTTGTGGCCCCATTTTTAATTACTGGCCATAGATGATCACACTTGCACTTAATGTTAAGATTATTGTCCAATCATTCTGCATCTCCAGCTCAGTACATAAACTTACTGCAATTAAGTTTACTCAGTTAAGAGGTATAGACATTCTTTTCCACTGTACACTTTTACAGCTCAGCAAGTAATTATTTGTGACAGAGAATGTTAAATGCATTATATTAAAAAAAACCCCAAAAACTTTAAAGGATCACCCCGCATAACCTAAGTGGGTATGCAGAGATCCATTACCTGCATAGCACACTCTATATACTCAGCCACTTGGCAAAACAATCGTTATTTGCAAATCCCATGTTATAATTGAACAGTATTTTATTCTGAGAACAGAATTTGCTTCCTTATGTAAATCGTGACCAACCCGGCTGTGTGGTTAAACGTTCTTACAGCAACATCTGAAAGTGATCTTCCGTGGTAGCTCACTTACTTGGTGAGTCACTTCAGACAACGCCTGCAAGCTCTCTTACAGGCAGCTTCCCACCCCCGAAAAACCACCGGTAACATGGCATGGCTCTGGTCCAGCCATCAGCATCTGGTGATTCACAACCTTACTGTGACTTCTTCTCATGTATTCTTAAAAGGTAAGTTCCAACAGCTTTCAACTTAGAAAGTACATGCAGGGTAAAGAGTCAATGATTCTTGCCTAAATTCAAAATGTCTTTGATAAAAATAACTCACAAAATCTTCAGATCTCTGAGTACAACGCTTGGTACGATTAACAGCTGTCTGCTTCCATCTTTGATCCATACCATTTTCCATGTACTATAAACAGCATAATCAAAATTGATTTCTCAAGCATATGGTATTTCGTATTCTTCTGAGAAAGTCAAAACTAATGATAAAACAGAATAAGAGTACTATGTAAGACTCCCACCCATACTTTGCACAGACCAGATACCCTATCTTCCACAGTCACGAGATTTTACGTTCTAACGAATGATTGAGCAATGAAATGAGGCGAAACATCTGCCTTACTATGCCTTACTATAAGGTCTACATTATGATAAATTTAGCTATGTAAGTTTTGAATAAAAGCAGTGCTATATTTTCAGGAATAATTTGATTTTATACAATAAGTGCACAACCATATAAGCTAAGGCACAATAATATACATGCAATACCTGCCCTGTAACAAAAATTAGAGTGCGCACAAAGGTCACATACCCAGTTCCTCAAGAAGAAAGTATTCAGTTCTGATTAATGTCAAATATTTCTTATTTACTCCCCAGTTCCTCACGTTTGACTTCACCTGATGTCAGCAGCCTTCGGTAGTCTCCCAACTGTCCTAAAACAATCTGAATGTGCCAAGCCATCAAAAGGGGAAGGTCCACTTTTCCCCAGCTGTATGTTACTGCCGCAATCCCTGTGCAAGGAAACAGTAACTGCAAACAGGCTGGATCAGGAAACTGATACAGTTGAAATCTAAGCTGGAAGAAATGAATAAAAGGATTGGTTCCCGACTGGTCCGTTCCCAGCTCCAGCCTCCTGGAGAGCCACTGGAGCTCCAAGGAGGCCCCTGCGCAGAAGGGGAGCCAGGAGCACCCCTCGCAGCAGCATCCCGCAGCACCCAGACTGCCCGGCCGCGACGCACCGGCACCGCAGGCTCATCCCAGCCTCCTACAGCACCAACAGCCTCTGCTCCCCAGGCAGCAATAATACATCCTGTGTTTCACAGCGTTTGAACACAAAGATGAGTCAGTAACAACACATTAAGACAAGTTTGACTGACTTAAGATATTGTGTTTAAAAAAAAAAAAAAAGGAGACAGAAGACTGCTTTTACTGTCTCAACAAACAAATGGCAATTCCCTCGCTCAAAGGACAGCAATGCTCAGAAGGGTCAGTCCCCCTGCCCATCCCAAGAGCACTCCCAAAAGCTGAGAACTCTGTGGGAAATACAAGAGTATTTCCTCTACTTTGCTGCCTACACTAAGTTGCAGTATAAAAATATTTGAGCTTTAGAGAATTAAAAAAAACCCAACCAAACAAAAACCCCCCACTTTGACAGGGCCTTTTTTTTTTAAAACTGAAATTAATGCCTTGAGAGCTGGGTCACTCAATCCAGCTGCTGCTTTCAGAAGTCTTTAGAGTAATTCAAGTTAATATGCAAGTCCATTTCTCCACTTATGTATCTTACCACTTTTATGCATTGGATAGAATACAGTGGGACTTCAAGCTCTAAGTGGAAATTTAAACCTAAAAAACACATAATTTTCACTATCCACCAGTGAACTCTAATCAGACCTTTTCTAAAGTATACATTTAATTTATAATAAAAGTCATTATCATTATTTTCAAAGTCTTATCAGAATATCTAGTATTATCTAATTACTAAAACTAACTTAATTAGTATTATCTAACTTTCTAAAGGTAGATTAAAAAAAAATCTGCTATAGAGGTTATTGTTTCTTACTAGAACCTCAAAGCTGTCACAAATTGTCCATTTCTACATACATATACTGTGAAATGGATACAAAGTAATTTCTACAGCATTTACAAGAGAGTAATAAAATATCTGATACAATACTTCACAATTGATAAAAATGAGGCTGACTTCAAATAGCAGGAGATTTTAACACCTCCTGGTATTTAGCGTATTTTTCTAGACAGAACAGTAAATATTTAAATCGGTGGAAAATAATGTAAACTGTTTTCTATTTCAAAATTTCAAGCCTCCTAAATCTTAGTTTACCTAAACCTGGATACAAAGAAACAGAGCACAGCACAGTGTATGAACAAAAATACCAGGACAGTTTGAGATTTGAGCGTTTTCAAATACATTAAAATTAAGTACTAAAAAAAAACCAGCTAACAGAAAGGTTTCATTAACTGCATTCATTGCTTTAAGGGCAAATACACGAAAAGTATAAACTCATTAATTAGTATGCTGTTTAAAACTATGAAGGTTTTAGAAAGTATAGCTCTATTTCTCATTACCTTTAAGTTCTAACAGATTTTTAACGACAACTTTTTTACCGTTTTTTTTTTTTCTCTTCACAAATCACTTTATAACCAAACTTCAAAGCCTCCACACTCTCATATGAGATTTTGCACAAGTTCTTCAGAGTACCTGTTATATTTGACAAAGGAAATAGCCAACAACAGGTTCGTTAGTGCTCGGTACTGCAGTACAGTCACTCTGGCTCAGCAGCAGGCAACCAGACTTCAGAAATGAGTCATGTCACAGAAGCTGATTTCCTACTGCCTTCTGGCCCCAATAAGAATATATTCACTTTTTCTCTGAATACAGTTTCACAGTAACGCACTGGTGATGGACCAAGGGTAAAAAAAAACCCAACTACATCAGTGCACAAAGTTTCAATACCTACACAGGAGCACAAATGTACCTATAGCAAGGCAGTGTCAAGGATTTGCACCAAGACTGCGTACAGTTAAAACAAGCAAGAGCAGGGAAAAAAACCAGCTCGAGTCACCATACCTAACAGTTTCTTCCAAGACTTGATAAGAGATTTTGCTAAAGATGTAACTTCTTCATCTGTGCTTTGCTTGCGTATCGCATTCACTGACATTCCAATTCTGGTAGACTGCAACAGAAATAAAAATATACACTATAAAAGGTGACATAAAGATAATTTAATAAGTAAGCATATATAAAGCTGTATTTGACATAGTTTTTTAAAAGTATCTTTTTTCTTCGCTTTTGGTTTTGTGGGATTTTTTTGTGTGTTTGTTGTGGGTGGTTTGGTTTTCTGTTTTGTGTTTGTTTTGGTTTGTTTTTTGTAAGAATATCAGGATGCAAGCCTTTACAGAACTTATATTAACAACATGGACATTTTAAAAATAAATGCAACAGTACTAATATTTGTTTACACCACAGAAGTTTGGGGCCCAGGGTGGGGTGGTGGGGCAGGAGAGTTAAGGGGACTCCCTCAGAAGACTTTTTTTGCTCCCAAATAATTTACCTAAACTAAGCATGACTTTCAAAACATGTAGCTATGTAAAAATCATATGTACATCTTGATGTTACATAATTTTTTAGCAAAATTTCTTGTCTCAAAACCTTATTTTTCTCTGAAGCGATGACTACATTTACATTTTGGCGTGATTAGAAGCTTGCCAACTGCTTCAGTGACTTCATACTCTTAAGAATTCCCATTTAGTGGCTGTCAAAGAAGCTGGAATATCAGTTGGGATGGATATGTCTTTGATTCTTAATCACTCTGGCAATACTGAAGTTCTTTAAAATCTTAATCACAGAGGGCTCTGCTTTTAGAAAGGAACAAGACTAGCCTGTCCCTCTGAAAAGGCCGAGATAGTGACAGGCTTTAAACCTTTGGCACTACTGCCACCTACGGAGTGAAGAGATAATTTACAATCCAGTCCTCTTAAGACTCGGAAGATGAGGACACAAACTAAGCTCAACAGCCACAAAAGTTTCATTTTAGAAGACTTCTGACTAACGTCTTAATCTAACAAGTAGATTTCCACACTTCTAGTTTCATGAGACAAGAAACGTCTTTAACAATACAAGTAAGTATTTTATTATCATATCATATTTTGATTGATAAATAATTTTTTCAATTGTTCCGAAGATGCTCGGTTTTGTTGCATTTACTATCTATGGGAATCACTAAATATAAATTATTCTACTTACTTTCACAGCAGTTCATCATAAATTTCCTTCTCCATTAAAGGAAGATTTAAATCTTTGTGGCTCACTAAAAATGGAAAGGATTTGTTCCTGTAAATTACTCCTTACAACCCACACACCACTTTTTGGGGCACTGTGGATGTGTTAAGTGAGTGGAAATGTACTGAAATATTCAGTAGCTATTTCAGCAAAGGAAACAGATCAAATAACCTCAGTTCTGAGCATCAGCTCTAAATGCGTATTTTGAATTAAAAAAACCAGATGGTTACTCACCTGTAACTAAAGTGTTTCAAGATGGACTCTGCTAGCTCAGACTAACAGTAGTGGTCAATGCTCTTGACATGTTAACACATACTGTGGACACTATGTTCAGGCAATAAAGAATAACATGTGCTTGGAACTCCATAAAATACCTATCACACCTGAATGAGAAAAATGTATCTAAAAAAAACCCCAACAACCCTCCACTGATAACTGGACACAACCACAGCCTACTCTCAGCCGCAAAAAGGAAAGACACCAACTAATAGACTTACTTAGGCAAGTAAAACTCATAATTAATTGGATAAATTAATTTCTTCCTCTGATCACACAGGAGAAACCGGTTATGGTAATTGTCTAAAACACTGGCTTTGTTAAGGCAGTAGATAAACATAGTTTATTCTTTTGCTTTTATAGAGCACTTGATCTGGCCTGTCCTAAAGAGAGGAGAAAGAATGATCTACCAGTTTACTTGCCTGCAAACTGACTCAGGTAGTCACAAAAGATCGGTGTTATTATATTCTCAAAATGACTGTGCTTTAATTACAAACCAGCTATCAGCATTTGAAATTTCCTCGGTCTTCCAGCCTATGGAGTTGTTTGTGTGAGAGCCATTCTAAAAGTGGAAAACTCTGGTATTTTTGCCTAGCACAGTGTAACCTGTGGAATTGCTTTATCTCTGTGGCAGTTTGTAAGTGTGCAGGCATATGAAAAGTTTCCTCACTCTGTCCAAAATGCATTTTTAACAGACCATTCTTCCCCACTTCAAATTCTAGAGCACTTTTCACGTGCTTTCTGAGAGTAAAGAGGCTTAGAGACAGCATAAACCAGCTGTTTTCACCCCCAAAGCATTCCCGCTGTAGGCCAAGCAGCCTTTAGTTGGTACCAGCCACAGCTGGCCTAAGTAACCTACGACTAAACCCAAAACAAAGCTTATGGTGGCAGTCACTCTTCCCTAAACCAGAACAAATGAGAAAATATAAGGAACATAGTTGGGGAAGAAAACAAACCACTGAAGCAAGGAGAGGTGTTACCAACTCTAAATTGTAAGAGGGTATGAGGACAGAGAATTGCTGAGCACCTGGACCAAATGAGAGCCAGATCAGCTCCTGCACATTAACCACCTCGAGGTTCCCGGGTCTCCCTGGCTCGCCAGTGAGCTGGCAAGAAGTCATTAACAAGGACTGTACATCACAACCTAGTTCTGCAGAGGAGTAACTTCCAAGTAAAACCTGTTTGTTAAAATAAAGACCGTCTGTCTCACTCACCGTTTGGCTGCACACTGCTCACAGTTAGCACTGGGACCATGATGCCTTTAATACTGTGCGGCTGCTAAACAGATTTGCAATTCTGACCACCAGATAAATCACGTGTGAGGAAGGCTCCTGGCTCCCTGCCTAGCTGAGCACGTATCAGCTTGCTTACATAAAACTCGTTAGATATGACACAGTTGTATTATTGTCTGTAACCACTTCAGCTTTCTGTGACAAAAATAAAGCAAGAAAGACACAAGCACGAGTCCAGACTACTGATGTGCACCTTCCTGCTCCACATACCTGTAAACTGTTCAGAGGACTTCGCCAGCTCACATGGAAGAGACAATCATGTTACAGGAAAAACCATCACTTCTTTTATTACACAGGAATAATTAAATGACCACCTCAGCTAGCGGTGCTCTTCTCAATGCAGCCAGTTTTCAAAACTGCTTAAAAACAGGTGTGGAAGTATGCTTTTCAGTTGTGTCCTGTGTCTCATCAGTTCAAACACATCAACAGACACCTCGGTATACACAGAGAAGTAAGTGCTCCCACCTCCTCATGATCATCACCCTCCTTGACATCACTACACTAACGATCTGCTACCAGAGCGATGCGTGTGATTACTTTGCATTTCAGCTCTCACTCTGAGTCCTCCATTGCTTAAGCAAATTTGGGAGACTAACATAGAAAATTCCTGGCAGACTTCACATATTTATAAAACTCTCAATAAAAATAATGTAAATTTGAGTCTAAACGTATTGCTAAATGCCATCCTATGCAGAACAACTGTTTTGAATAGGGTAGTGGATACTTAAGAAAAACTTTTAAACTAAGCTACAGTCAATCTACTGCACAAGAGTAGGCTAAAATACCTGATCCCTTTAGACCTACTGTAACACAGAGAAATCTCCTTCACAACAGTGCCCTACCCCTATACAGATTAAAACCAATAATTTACTGTAAATATCATTTCACTCTAAAAACAAGTACCTGTCATATGGATGGGAATAAATAAGCTTCTTTCAAGTAAGATAGAAAAGTGGACAGGATTAATACGCGACTCTATATAAATTAAGACAGGGTCACACAAGAGTTGAGTCTGTTTGTACTTAAGAGTCCTCTGTTGATAACATTACTATTGTTTTCATTGCAACTAAAAAATAATAAGTTCTCTACTTGTACATTCTTCAGATCCTCACGGTTCAAGGATAAAGTTGTTCTGCTGTTCTGTATAAACCTTTTCCTTCTAGTCTTGCTCTTCTCACTAAGCAGAAGTTTTGCACAACAGCATTTACAGAATTTCTGGAGCACTTGCAGAGACATTTTTCCTTCCAAAGGCAAAAAACATTATTACACAAATACTTTGTATTACAACCTGCACAAAGAAACTCCAAAGAATCAGGCTAACAGAGGGGTTTTATGGGTTTTGTTGTTTTGTGTGTTGTGGTTTTTCTGTTTGTTTGTTTCGGTGGGACTTCGTTTTGTTTTTAAGGAAGGAGGATGGACATAGGGGAGAGGAGAAGGTTGCAGCGTCATATCAGCCATGCCATTCATGCATTTAGGTGACACTTTCAAATTCCTGTTTTCTGTCATAAATAGTACTAGTAAAAACGTACCAAGTACATTCTGCAAATATATAGGATGCATATGTCAAGAGTGACACTGCTACTGCCACTTAAAATTTGAACTTGATATCTAATTCTGTATCTGTGACCATTAATTGTCACTTAGAAAAAAGTTACTTTTCGGTCTCTTCCAATTGAAGTGGCTACCATGGCAAATCAGGTCTCCCATTTACCTCTGCCATTTGAAAATTTTCAGAGATATGAAATATCTAGTTATTTTGGAACAAAAGTTGTTCCTTGATTAATTACATCGCAAACTCTGAAACTTGACATGCAAATAGAGTTTACTGAGTTACTTTTTAAAATAATTTATAAATAATATATAAATGCTACGTTAGAGATGCAGATATAAGCAAAATTTGAGAGAGTATTAATGCAAGTGAGAGAGGTTGTACCACACCATCAATCCTGCCCAAGGGGAGCAAAAGAGGAGGAAGAACAGTAGTCGTATAATTACCTTAGGAAATACACTACTTAGGAAATACACTACATGGGGGGGAAAAAAAAAAAAAACAAGGAAATGATCAAATACAACTTGCCTGAACATATGAGCTATGCTTCTCCTCACAATCCAAAACCAGAACTAACTACATGAGAAAATAAGGTATCAGGTCTAATCAGGTGCATTCTCCTTCAGAAGAAAGGAAGGAAGCACATCACATTTGTGTTAGTAAGAACCTAAGATTATATGTAAGTTTATAAGCAGCAATTTCCCTTTGTCCATAACAAAATTCACTACTTTCAACTTAGAAAGATATAAGAGCTTGCGACTGGAAGAAAACACTCAAGTGCCCTAAATCAGTGTGAAATAAGACTAGTTGCCCTGTAATAACATCAATGCTTCCATACATAGGAATCTACTTCATTAGTGCAACCTTCTTCCAAATTTCATGGCTTCACTTTCATCATCACAGTGCTAGTACCTGCAACATAACAACAACAAGAAAATCATACCTGTAACAACTCCAGGGTCATGGGAATATTCTTAAGTTCCTTCAATAAATCAAGAGCGCCAGCCTGCAAAAAATAAAGGAAAAAAAGAAAAAAGTCAATTCAGTAGCAATGGGGTACTTTAAATATAATATCAACAACATACACTTATCTGCCTTCAAAGTCCCAGGCTGGATTCAAACCATGAGTTCCCAATTTATCCACAGAACAACACTAGGACAAGGAATGTTCTGCTCCACAAACTCTAAGCATTAACAGGCATTAATTCAGAAATCAAAGTGTTCACTCAAAGACTAGAGGAGTTCGTTCCATATAATTCAAATGCCAATTAAAGTATTCTGTCAATTACTACTTAACCAACACACATCCTCAAGAAAACAGCCTCAAGGGTACTTCACTTAACAGCATCAGAAACAAGCCAGACAATAACAGCAATTTTCAGTCCAGAACAACCTCACCTGGTTTAGTTCAAGAACTTGGAGTTGAGAAGCTCTGCATAGTCCATCAATAATACACACACACACACACATATATATATATGCACATATAACTATATATATAAAACAGATACAGCCAACACTCTTAGCTGTATTTGCGGTGGTATGGTAAAGCCAGAAAAGCTGACTGGTTTAAAAACTGTGGTCAGACAGCTCTATTTTACTTGACACAGCTAGTTTCCCCAACAGAAAAAGACAACTTTGTGAGTGTGCCTACCAACAAATGTCCAAATAAAAAAAGCTGAGTAAGACTTGCTTTCAAGTACTATTTTTCAACTACTAAATTCAAATGAAATTCAACGAAATACATTAGTTAGGTTGCATAGATTAGTGCAGACAACACTCTCCAGCCTATACCAGACTGGTCAAACAACGACATGTTCCAAACTAGAAGCCAGAGCCCATCCTATTGTGCTATAACATCTGAGCTAATGCACTTGTTCACTATTCAGCTATGGTGAGTTTTACTTTTTTTCCTTTTCTCTTTGCTAAGTCCATAAGGAAAGGTACAAACTAATACTGTGTAAGCAGTAACTTTCTAGATAGATTAGTTAATTTCAGAAATTGTACTCTTAGGCATTAATAAACTCTATACACAGCTACTCTGACTAATAATTCATTCCTTGGCAATGCTGGCCTTACCTAAAAAAAGTTTTCATGAATATGAGTTCCATAATTTAACTTCTACATCCTTGCTGATCTACCACTCCATTTAAACAAAGCTCTACACTACCCACTTCTTACTGTGCATACAGGTTGTCAAAATATAGCAGCTTCCTAGAGACTGAGATGATTTTGCTGTTACTCAAGTGCACATGGTTCTGAACCTGTGTGCTATGAACAGCCAGAAGGCAACCGCCTGTGCATAGAAGCAGCCACTCTACCCTGGCTAAGCCCATTGCACTTTCCTGCCCTTTTTTTTTTTTTTTTTTTTTTTTTTTTTTTTTTTTTTTTTTAATTCATGAGGTTTGGAAAAACAAACCCACAAAATTTCCATTTTGCAGAGTATTGGAATTTGATTCCTTACTCTATCCCTACTGCTCTCTCAACTCATCCTACTTTGTTTACTTTAATATGCATTTTGCTTGCCTTTATTTTTAAATTCTCCCTGACCAGCTTCTAATATGACACTTGTTGCAAGGAAACTCTTGTAATCTCCTGCTGCATCTGCAGGCCTACAATTTAACCACTAAAGATAGCACATACAAAATAACCAGCAAGAAGTCGAGATGAAAGTGGAACTTCTGTGTCAGATCCAAACACACACAGCTTCAGACACTCTCAAATGTCTGCTACAACCTGATTTTAAAAACATCTGATAGCAAAGAAGCCTCTAAAACCAAACATTTCTCTATGTACCACCTACAGAAATCCAATGCACTTTAAAAACTGAACTTTTACTATTTTGCCATTGCAGATAAAACTGTTAAACTTTTATTCACAATATACAAAACTTCTCCATTTTTAACTACAGAATTTTAGCAGTGATGATGCAAGACTGGGAAAAGTCATGCTGTTTTCAGGTGCTAAATTGAGTTAGCAAACTAAACCATTTCTTTCGCTAAACAGTCATCAGCGCAGTTTCTTCTGTAAAAACATAGGTCTAAGTAAAGTAAATTAATTCTCTGCTCTGCTACAAAACAAAATAAAATTCAAAAAAATTTTCTTAACTGAAACCAAGTGAATGATGAAAGTCAGTGTGCCATTTTCAAAAAATATAATCTGATAATACTTATCTCCAAACCAATTAAGTTATTAGCAAACTGTACACAGTATGTGATTTCAAAATAAACACAGGTTATTACAGTCTGCAATTTCAGCATAACAATGATACTCTAATGCTAAGTAGCACTTTCTAGCCAAATTTCTTTGCCTCTGTAAAATCCCTTTCCAATTGTACACACAAAACTAACTCAAATATTCCCAGTCTAAATACCTTCCAAAACTAGTAACGTGATCCATAGGTTAACAAACCACACCACTAGTGAGAAAACAAACAAAAACTGCACAGGTTGTCTCTACACAGATGTTACCAAAATTTCTAATGCGCTACTGTTTTCTAATCCTTCACTCTTTTCTAAACAATTATATTAAGTGTATCAAGAATTAGATGCTTTAAAATTAAATTCAAAATTAGTTTAAACTCACAGCAACAGTTTTTCATAACCTCTTTTCTTATCATCAAGTCAAATGCTCTCTTTTCCTCAAAGCCAGACTGAAAGTTGCACAGTAAAACCATAATTCACTGGGTCTGTCCATCTTGGAGAGGAGGAGGCTTGAGGGTGACACCTTACCCCAGTCTACAGCTTAGGGGGGCAGTGGACGGGGAGGTGCTGGCCCCCTCTCTCTGGTGACCAGCAACAGGACACAAAGGAACGGGATGAAGTTGCATCAGGGGAAGTTCAGGTTGGACATCAGGAAAAGGTTCTTCACTGAGAGGGTGGTTGGTCACTGGAACAGGCTCCCCAGCAAAGCGGTCACAGCAACAAGCCTGTCAAAGTTTAAAGAGCATCTGGACGACGCCCTTAGTCATGTGGTTTAGTTTTAGGTAGTCCTGCAAGGAGCGGGGAGTTGGACTCAATGATCCTTATGGATCCCTTCCAACTTGAGATATTTTATGATTCCTGTTTTTCTTACATAAGACTTCTCTGTTTAAAAAAAAACATGAACCATTAAGAACATTATTCTAAATCTACTTTTAATGGCAGTTCTATAATTGTATAGGAAATGAAAGGCAATGCCCCATTCCAGCTGGCCGGTTGGCTTCCAGTTTACCTTGTTACTGGAAATAACAGAAGTCAGTTTCATATAGATGTAGATTATTCCTCTCAGCTTCTCCGTTGATCAGATCATAACACCAGAATGATGTTCTATATTCATATTTTAAAGCTACGCTTGAAGCGATAGAAAATGGAGTACATTTCTGAATACAGCAGAGCTATCCAGTTATGGTTCTGTTCTATTTAAGGAAGCAAACATTTAATAACAGGAACAATTCTACATTCTCTTCTCTAAACTTACCCCAACCATTCTGAATTATTCTAATCCATGGTACAACCTTATTTTTTATACGTCTTCCTTACAGCAACTTAATGAAAGAAAGGTGTACCTACAAACTATAGGAAGGCATTACATACATTTTAACCCAATTGCAGTTATTATGAAATCTATTTCAAACATGCAACAAATACTTGAAGTAAAGGCACTACTATGTATCTCGTAGTGTATTAAATACAATATTGCAATTATTATTTTGTCCTTCTAAACTAAAGAACTGCATATATCACCTCACTAAAATAGTTGCGAAATCTGCACAGCTGCAATTAAATACTTAGTCAAGGCAAATCACCAAGAGTGTGACTCAGGAAGGGTGTTTGCACTACCTCCCTTTTCAACTCATCAAAAGAAATGGCAAACAGCACTTTGCCACCAGCCACAGCGTCACCTTTTGTATAAGAGATTAAGCATCTCTTGCCATCTGATTCTTAACAACTTCAGAGTGAAAAGGTATCATATCTTTTTTTTTTTCTATGTGATTGATTGATTGGTTTCATCAAAACATTCTCGTTCAAAGACATACACCAAACACCCGTTGAGTATGGATGGAGAAAGGAATACAAGAGGTTGTACGAGCACAATTATGGAGCGGGTACTTATACAGGAATGCATTTTTCAATTGAGTTTCATCTTTGTGAGGCAATGAAGTATATCTTAATTATCTTAATAATTTTTCTAAAGTTGGCACTTTGACTGTAGGGCAAAATGAAGTAAGAGATCACATTGTGTAATTAAAGAAGAAATACCTTATAAATGACAAAGACTAGTAAAAAAAACCAGACAAATCTCCTGTACTTCCCTTCTCCTACCATACAAGTAAGGCTTTTTATCATGGTACACACACATGCTTTGGATAAACTGTCAGATCTCAACTACTGGCCATAGAGGCAGCTCAGGTCCTCAGAGTGAAAAGGGTTTTGAGACACCAACAAACCAAAACCAGGGCCACTTGTGTGCAGTAAGGAGCTGGAACAAAGTACAAAGGCACAACTGCTGGTGGTGCTGCTCTGGCTCCTGGGACAGGGCTGAAGACGGAAACCCAGGCGCTGGAGACCCAGGCGCTGGCTGCAGCCCAGCACAGCTCTGTGTGGTCACATCAGCCCTACACTGAGCCCAGCAAAGACATCGCACAGCTCCCTAGAGCTCTCAAAGTTAGTGAGGTTACACGCACTAAAGCGTGGATACATGTCCCCAGCTGCTGCTAGGAATTACATCCAAACTCCCGAGCCTCCCAGATCACCGAGAAACACACTGTGGTCACCGGGAGCATCTCTGGGATCTCTGCAGTGACCCTCCCCGGCCTCAACACTTGTTCTCATGTTACCTGGGAACTGCCGTTTTCTTTCTACTGTCAGAAGTTCATGCAAAAAAATGAATTAACTGCACTTCATCATTCTTATTGCCACAATATTGAAATATTTCATAGCTGGTAAGCTGGCATCTTTCCAACACCTCATAGGAAAGAACCACTGCTCCAATTTTAAAGTTGAGAAAGCAAGACTGAATGCTTTTGTGCTGAAAAAGCATTGGTAACAGAAATAAAAAGAAAGAGGGAGGGGACAAAACAGAAAAAAAAATCATCAAGTGAATAAACATTAGTTGTAAAAAATTCTTTCCACACTGTATCATTGCAGAATTCAAATGTATCGGATCTAAGCCATATAATACTATGCAACATCAAGGACTCCGAAACACAACAAAGCCTGGCCTGTGTGTACTTGCAAAGAATTTGTTTGGATTCTGAACCAAACAAATTTAATTGCTTTAATGCAATCAGTATTTCTACAAATATGCAAATCTTATTTAAAAGTGTTATTTATAATTTCAATTATCTTAAACAGCACCAAAAAAAAAAAAAATCATTGCTGTGCCCATTAAGACTTCTATAAACTGAAATTCCACCCAGCTCATTTTGAAACTATCACTAATATAGAACACTCAATGCACTATCATAACATATAGAAACGTTTTAACTTTATGTACTAAAACAATAGTGTGTAGGAAGAGCAGCAATCACAAACATACAAGTTAAAAGAGAATAACAATATGTCCACCTGATAAAGAAGCAATAATTGGAGTTTATAATTTACTCGTATGCTATTTTACGTGTAATCTCTAGAAATAGTACGACATTATATGATACCTAAGTAAGTCCTACATCAAATGCATACATGAGAACAACACTTGAACCAAGCTAACTGAATTCTACCACCATTCTGAGGCAGAAGTTACTCCTTGACTTGATAAACACTGTTAAAGTGACATTCATTCTTTGTTTCAGGTGCAAAAAGTGGCTCACACCCCCATCCACTTCAGCACTTTACCCACACAGCTCTTGCTGCCCTGCCACGGCAGGATTAGGGTTCTTCAGTCACATTTAAGTTTGCACAAACAAAATAAAACTGCAGTTTTCACGCTTGAAAGCAAAAACAACCCAGGTAAAGGGACCACCGCTGCAGGCGTTCTCTTCGGGGTGACTGCCCTTCCCACTCCACACCCGAGCGGGGCCAATACTGCGATTTTAATTAATGGGCAGCGGGAGAGAAACGCCGATCCGAGCCAGGGCGGGTGCCCGGGGTAAGAACCTCTCCCCGGCCGAGGGCGCCGCGCTCGCAGCCGCGCTGCAGTGAGGGGAGGCCCCGCTGGAGCGGAGGGCGGCGGGCAGCCAACCCGCCGGGGAAAGAGGGCCGGAGGACGGGGCGAGGCCCTTCGCAGCGGGCGGGCCGCGCCGGCCGGCAGCTCCACGTCCTCCCGCGGCGGGGAAGGCGCCAAGGCCGCAGGCAGCAGGGGGAGAACCGTCGGCGGGGGAGGGCCCCCAGCGCTGCGCGGCGGAGAGCTCGAAGGGCCCGCCCCCGCTGGGAAGAGGGAGCGCGGGGTCGTCCCGGGGCCCGCGGGGGCTCCGCGCCGCTGAGCCGCCTCCCGACCCGACCCGTCCCGCCCCCGCTCACCGCGTTCTTCTTCTGCACCATCTTGTCCATCTTCTTGGCGATGCGGATGATCTCGTCCTCCGTGGTCATGGCTGCGGCTGCCCGAGCGGGGCCCAGCGCGACGCGGGGGGAGCTGGAGCCCTCGGAGCAGACCCGCTTCCCTTCGCCCGCCCTCCCCGGGAGACGCGGCCGGAGCCGGGGCCGCCGCCGAGCTCTGCGGGCAGGAGCGCAGCCAGGCCGCGCCGCAGCGCCCCGACCCAGCAGCCACAGCGGCGGCGCCAGGCAGCGCGCGTCGAGTGCCAGCCGCAGGAGCCAGGCAGCGCTGCCGCAGGCCGAAAACATCGGCGCGGGGCGGGCAGTGACACGCGGCGGGCTGGGGGCTGCATGGGTGAGCCTCGCCTGTCCCCTCCAAAAAGCCCAATACCAGTAGGATTCTGACCTCTTACAGTGTTTCACCCTCTGCCTGCGCGTACCACGCGTAAATCACTGCAAAACGTGGCACCAGCAACTCATTTCCTGCGTTCAAGCTTTTCTTCAGCCGTCGGAAGGCTCGGAATAACTTTTTGTTAGCTTTGAAAGGATGGAAAACCCCCTCTCACCCGCAATTAAAAAGCTACTTTTTTTTTTTTTTTTTAAAGTCTATCTCTGAAGAGTTACTTTTGTGTAAAATGGAGTGAACAGTCAGTTCAGGATTTACAAGCTTAAGAGTCAGCACAACAGTTGGAGATAAACTTCATCACACTCTAATGTGCTACAGCACTTGTGTCTTAAAACCAGCCTAAATCTTGTTCCAGTGAGACACACCCTGTTTATAAAGTTTCACGAATTTATAATATGCACCATCAATGAAATTCTGTTCATGAACAGAGTTACATGCCTTTGTTACTGTGATTTGCTGCTGAAAAAAAAGGAACAGCATAATTAAACTGTAAAATAAAAAGCGTTTACTTCAAGAAAATGGTAGGCATATCTGGAGGTTACAGAAAGATTGCATGAAGATAATCCCTTACTAAGATGCAGGAAGGAGCTTATACATCCTTCTTGAATCTATTATTAGTGAGTAGTCTAATGCTGTGGCTGCCTGAGTTGTAAACTGAGGACTGTAAAATATGTACATTTTGGAGAAGAGGCGAGAAGCATTTTCCTTGAAACGACACTCGAGGACATGATTACAGCAAGAACTGCCGCTGCACCTGTGTGTCATATAATTTGCAGCACGACTGCCCCGTGTTTTGGAGCCATACAGAGACAGGTGCTTTTCAGGTGCTCCTATGTATTGCTCAGTGCAAACAATGGTCGCAGCATCTGCCAGGGGAAAAGGCCTGCACATAAACTGATTAGAAGCAGTTAAAATTATTTGGGAGCAACACAGAATCTTCCCACAGGTTACATTTGGGACACGGACTGGACAAGCACTGCAACATTTAAGGGATTGCACCAGTTCGGGTTAAATTCCACTTTGTCTAGATGCAGTAACCTAGCACCTGAGTGTAGATAAGATGCTAACCTCAAATGAAATTTCTCATCATGTTTCCCCACAACCACACCAATGATAAAAGCAGTACAGGGTGTTGGCAGCTGAGAGTTATTGCTATGCTGTATCATAAACACGCTTGTACGTGTTCTACAGTAGGTGCAATTTAGGTCAGAGATAATGCTATCACAAAATTAGAAACCTCAAATCAGTCAGCATGGTTAGTTTGAATATATTTATGCTCTGGAATGAAGTCTTCCAGTATTAACGTCTTCAAAAAATGCAGTTCAACACCTTCATTGGAAATGCACTGAAAGAGGTAAAAAAATGCAGATGAAATCTACTAGCATCCAAAATGTATCAGGTAAGGAAATAATAAAAGTAAATTAAATGCTATACAGTACTTATAAAAGGCCTGCTGCAGGACTGTAGTGGAATACGTACTACTTTAACATCTAAGCTAATAAAAGTAGCATCAGAAATATTTCAGTAGGGAAATCAAAGATTAACCAGATGGTAATGCATATCCTTTTTCTGCAAATTGATGCAGTAAAATAAAATACAGCTCACATTATTTGCACTGTATGCTACAATATCTGAATGACACTCAATTAACTGAACCAGTACTAACCAGATTCTTTTAATTAGCTGCTCTATCATCTTTAGGATAACAATTCCTTATTGCAAAGAAACACACAGCACTCTCTGTGGTTGTTCTCTTTTAGCTGGTTGTAAACCAAGCTGCTTTGTAGAGCATCAATTTATTCTATAATATGCCACTCCAAGTCCAAAGAACAATAGGAGAGTGAAGAGACCAAACAAAAGTTAAACTATGCAACCTTTTCCCTTCTGTTTAGCTTCTTTCTCCTAAATAAAGCCATTAGAAAGAGTAACACACCATTTTTCGCACTGCATTGACCATTATAGCACATTCTCACCATTCCTTTGCAACATCTTCTAAAAGGTATCCTACACCTGCTGCTGCAAAGACCCTGTGTCTGACTCGCTAGAGCCTGTCATCTGCTGGACCACAGGACCTCCCACAACACTAACACTTCCTAGGCAGAGATGGCTCTCCTAAGGGGGTGCACATACAAGATCTTGTAGCATTTACCGACTAGTCTCATTCAATATGAGATAGCATCTAGAGGAATTAGAATCATAGAATTATTTTGGTTGGAAAAGACCTTTAAGATGACCAGGTCCAACCATTAACCTAACATTGCCAAGTTCACCAATAAACCATGTTCCTAAGCACCGCATCTGTACGTCCTTCAAACACCTCCAGGGATGGTGGCTCCACCACTTCCACCACAGTCGGTTCCGATGCCTGACAACCCTTTCCGTGAAGAAATTTTTCCTAACATCCAATCTAAACCTCCCCTGGTGCAACTTGAGGCCATTTCCTCTTGTCCTATCAACGGCTACTTGGGAGAAGAGACCAACACCCTCCACACTACAACCTCCTTTCAGGTAGTTGTAGACAGCGATAAGGTCTCCCCTCAGCCTCCTTTTCTCCAGGCTAAATTTGGGGGATGCAAGCAGCAGCACACACAAAATTTGTAGTGAGGGATCTCTGAACTTCAATCAAGGCACTTAAAATCCTCCATCTCCATTCTCTATGGAGAAAGTTCCTCTAATCAAGTGTTAACAGAACTATGCAAAATCTAAAATTCACAGCTCTCCAAAAGGTGTTATATAACCATGTGATACACCCATTACGCCTCTCCTCTTTATTTGAGCTCTCAGTGTAACAATGACTTATTTCTACCAAAACAGAATTTCAGCTCAGCCAACTGCTCCCTGGCTTTGCAGAAGATGCAATAAGCCCAGCCACAGATACCCGAGGACAACTGTAGCAAACGGGAGCTCTGATTCCTCATAAGGGCAAGATTTTCTTCAAAAATTTCTGAAACACTAACATGCACCTCGATTACTTATTTCTATGGTTATACAACTGACGGGTTGGTGGTGTTTTGGCATTTTTGTTGTTGTGGGTTGTTTTGTTTTTTCCCCTCCCCTCTTTTTTTCTATTTCCTCACACTAGCTTTAAATTATAATGGTACGGTCTGAAGTTAGACCAAGTATCATGTTCAAATTCTGGTGTTTGCAGTATGTTATTAAGTTCTTTTCAAAATGCCTTCCCTTTTGTGAACTTAGAAGCAGTAATTGGAGGCATTTAAATACAAAAAATATTTTTTAAATGTTGGGATTTTGCATTTGGTTTTTCTTTTTTTTTTTTGGTTTTAAGGTCACATTATTAGACTTCCCTATTCTGAAGCAACCTCTACTCACTGTTTTGTACATAGACTGAAAATATTTAAGCCGTTTAATGATTCCCCCAAATAACTGTAAATACTACAACATAGCTAGTAAATGATTTCAGGCAGATGCTACTTTCAAGAGTTTGGTCATATTCACAACCAAGGAACATCCAGACTCCAACTTTTATACTCCATCTGTTAATAAAGACATGTAGCCTTTTAAAAAAAGAACTTCGAACTGCCCCTGAGGGAAGTCTTACCTTCTCCACACAGAGAAGCTAAACCTCCCACTTAGATGCCTGAAGCAAGGTTCACTACACCTCAGCAAACTGGCTATAAGTTTTGAGTTTTACAAGTGTTGCAGAGAAAAAGGAGGCAAGGGGTTGCTTTTTTCTAGTAATTGCAACTAAGAGAAAACCATTATCTACTGATTCACTTCGTGGATGTCCATTAAATTATACAAGTACTCTGTTTAAGTTGGCTTTAATCAGCAACATCAAAGGCACTTGTTTCACTCAAAGAGAATTAATAAAACCTGTTAACTCAAAGGCAAACAGTGGTTAACATGAGAGTGGTAAGCGATGAAAAGAAAAAAATCTGTTATAGAGTTCTTATTCTTCAAAGAATCCCATTTCCAAGTTAACCAACAGACATTCTGAAAATTTCTTCAGCGTCACCTTCTTTACATCACTGGTCTCACACCATATTTGATAAAGTTTAATACAATAATACGTTCTAATATTTTTCCTATGCTAAGTCTAGACAAAGTTTCTCTTCACAATTATTTCCTCAGCGATGCCAGGGCTAAAAGTAAACAGAAACTGAACATTACCGTAAAGTTGCCACAATATATTCACATACAGCACTGCATCTGACGTGCATTTCCACACATTCACGAACCTTTAACTGTGCTCCGCACTGACCTTTAGACATTGCAGATTATGGAGACAAGTGGCTTTCTAGTTGCTCTGAACTGCCTGAGGGGGGAGGTCTACCTTTACTACACGTACACCTCATTCCCTCCCAAGTTTCCTCAGCATCTCTTCCTAGGCAGTCTCTAGTTTTCTCTAGAACACCCCATGCTACATGTACCACTGACCAGCTCCAAGTATTACAGTTAATCCTAAAGAGCACCATGTAACCCCTGACCTGAAAACGACTTGTTTAACAAATGCATAAAGTGGTACGTATGCTATGCCTAATGTAACTTCAAAGGGTCCCAGACACCGCAGAACCCACAGAGAAAGGTGCAGCAGTACACAGTGAGAAGACTTAGGCTCTTTAGTGTGCTAGAATGAGGCTACCAGAAAATACTTAAATTTCTTCTACCTTTCAAAATTACTGCAAATTCCAAGAAAACAAGTTAAAATAAAATTAATCCAGGATATAAAAAAAATCAAATAATACTTTGCATTCTCTCAACAAGGCAGCAAAACATAAACTAGTGATTTTCTTTTCAGTAATTACAAATCATCATTCTTTTGTATTGTAGTATTGTGCATACATTACCATGCAATACATTTGCAAGAAGCCTGTGAAATGCCCGTTTCACAGCACACGAAAGCTTGACTTCTTTCAGTTAAGTATGGAAAAAAGTTGTTAGTACTTTCCCAAACACTGACTGAAATTTATTTCACAATGATAAAAATGGAAAGACTTTACATTTTCCCTACTACAGAAATAACTCCCAAAGTTAAGATTTCTTATCATAAATAAAATGAGTAAACCAAGTAAACGACATCTTAGATGCTTATATTAAATATAAATGGCTTATACTTCATAACACAAAGACTAAGTGTTCAGTATTTCTTTATAAAATTTAAGATACACAGGCCTTGTACATATGGCTTCATTAACATCTTAAACAATTTTTTCTCAGTCATATCTGTCAACACAAATAGCACCTCTAACATAAAAGATGCATCCTAATGACTTCGATGAAGTGCAGTATACTTCATTAGAGAGAACATGTTTTAATTAACAGTTCTAACACCAGTTGCAGTGTACAGTTACCAATCTACTGTGTTGTAATTATACGAGATAGGAGGATGAAACCAAATCATACAGCCCTCAACACAGTGCAGAGCTCAGTACAGGTTTACTTCAAGAATGGCTGGCAGATTTGCTGATAAGACATAACTCAACATCTTTGTTAAAAAGTGGGCAACATATTCCAACAAGAAGTCACACTTCTGACTGCACAAAACTGCAGTCAAATTTAAGTATCATTTTGAAATTAAAAATGCATTAAGGCGCTAGATACCCATTGAAACAAACTGATCTGAAAGTCAGGTATTTTCATATCAATGCTTTCAGAAGTTTGACAGACATCACCCCCTTCTGGGGAAAGTCTAACATTACAAAAAAATAAACATCATTGGACAGTTTCAAATTGTAGTTTATGAGGATATGACATTCACATTTAGAACATTGACGGTCCAACTTCTCCATTTTAATAGAATATTATGAAAACTCCTACTCCAGACTGAGCTATCATTCAGGCTAAAAATACATGCAATTGTGACAACCATTCCAGTATCAAATCACTTCAGGCAGTGAAGAAGTTCAGCTACAAGATCATACACACAGCTTTCCAACTAGCTGGGAAGTTACAGAAGACAGGAGCTCAAGATACACAATGTGATATGGGAGGAGACAGGATACTTCCATGAAGTTTCCTCCAGCTTCTGGGCTCTGTAACAACCCCCAACTACAACATACTCATTTACCCCTGACCAAACAAAATGGAGGGGAAGAACTCTTCCTAGAATACAGAAATTCAGAGTAAGTCACAACATTTACTTACATTTACTTTGGTAACACAGCTCTTTGTAGATAAAGCAAATGGCAAAACAATGGTATGAAGAAAATCTTGTTATGATAGCTGGATATTTGAACAAAGCACATAAAGCATTTCTAAAAAAATATCCAAAAGCATCACAGAGACAACAGTTGAAGTGGACTCGGATTACAATGCGTAAGTACTAGAAACTGACTACGAGCTGTGAACACAGTTCACCAAACTGAAGAAAGTGTTATGAAGCTAATGCAGAATGAAGATAGAACTGATCTTATTTTAACATCTTAGAAATTTTTTTAAACTCCTTCTAAGAGAAGAAAGACTATGTGAAATGCATGCACAGTCAATTAGAAGTTCAAGACAGCTGAACATTATCAAACAATTTACAAACAGAACAAGAAAATAATATAGGAAAAATTAGAAGCTTGTGCAGAACTTTGGAAACATGCCAATAGTCAGGGAGTTATTTAGACAACAGGGGAATTAGGATAAATCTAAAATCTAGGAGAAATAACATACAGTTTGCTTACCAAATTTGCAATTTAACAGGACTGCAAAATTAGCTAATGCAATTTGGGAATGACTCCAAAGTAGGACATAATGTTTTCCCAACAGAACTTTGGCAAAACTACAGTAAGAGTATTATGGTTTCTTCTGTGAACTAAATTAACCGAAAGACAAATTGGCAGATCTATAGAACAGAATGACTGAGGAAAAAATATTAATTAAACTTCAAAGTTAATAGACATGCCCTCTCAACCACACAGATGGAATATCTAAAAGTGTTTCAATACCATCTAGAAAAAAAAACCCCAACTTTTTAATTTTACGTATTAAGAGATGTTTAATAATCCAGAGAAACTGGATTAAGAAAGAAAAACAGCTTCCTTAAAATTAAGGTCAATACACATGAAAAAAAAAGTACTGAAAACTGAGAACTCACACTAGGTAAACAAGCCAGATTTCTGGCTGCAGCCCTGTTAAGGAAGGGATATAAAGGTGGAATTCCCCATTTATGTATTTGTACTGACAGACATCTCAGACATAAATCTCTATCCACTGTAAGAGGACCACTTGATTAAGTTGGGGGAGCAGAAAGAACTTTAAATGCAGATATAAAGCACAGTGCTGACGCAACATATGCAGCCAAAACATGAATATTCTTGGCTTGCAAACATATTATAGAACATTGTTATGCAGCATATTATATAGTAAAAACTGTAGTGTATTTTTTTAAACATTCTTAGTGCAGTGACAGCCTCTAACTCTACAGAAGAACAGCTGCTTCCAAAAGTAAATTATGTTTCTCAGCTGCAGAGAGCTCTTGAGTGTGCATCAATTTCTGTAACCCAGTGTGTTCTAGAATTTTGAGCTTCTGAAAGAAGAGACATTCTGCATGTTGTAGAGGGTTTTTTTTTTCCCACAGTAGGTCTTCATATTCCTAGGCTATACTGATTTAGGGAACTGCAGAATGGCATATTCAAAAATAGACTTATTTGTTCATTTTCAGAAATAGTCAAGCCTCAACATGCAACAAAATAAAGTATTAGATGGTATAAATTTAAAGTTATATCTCAATTGCACTTATATTTCTATTAAAAAAGAATTCAAATTTGACAACAGCTATGTTACAGATGAGACTTCAACAATACACAGAACTGCACAGCTGCATTGTTTTCAGTTAGTTACTCCAAAGCAGACAGATAAAACAACACTATATGCTGGAATTGCTCATGTGAAATACATCAACATTTCCACACAACTGAAAGCTACAAAGACTAACGCACAAGATGAATATTCAGCATGGAAACAGGAATTTTTAAATGAAACTCTAATTAATCCTATGCACTTCTTCAGACTTCTGTTCTAAGTCAGCATTTGATGTGAGTTTATAGTAATCAAAAAAAGACAATAGGTGACAAATGATGGTTTAACAAGGAATTAGTCCCGTTAGAATTTCCACAAAATCTAGCTATATGAAAACAGCTAAAACTGAGGTGGTTTAAAGGTAAGAAATACCTTAGCTGACTTCTAGCCATTCTAGAACAACCCTTCTTATCTGGAGTAGCAATTAATATACAATACTTAAAGCTTTGGCCTTAGTAACATTTATTCTACCATCATATGCCCACTACGTTACATGTTGTGTACTTCATGTATCCATTACACAAAAGAAATCTTTTAATGTGTTTTCAGTGAGTATTAAGAGCAAGTCACGTCTCAAGTATAACTAAACCAGTCACATTGATGTTGCTCACTTAAATTTAGTTTTTAATTACTTGTACAAATTGTTTAATCAGAAAAATAAAATCAGACATTTTAAAACAGTATGCTTAGGTTGCATTCTGTCATTGTTACCTAGCTGCCTCATTCATACAGTCCCACCAGTGGATGATTAATACTAGAAAGATTTTAATTTCTTGTACATGTGTATTATTCAATCCTCATCCTAAATATAAATTCGCAATACAGTAGTAACACTGCAGGTATAGAAGTAATGCTTCCTATCAGGCATACGAAAAGATTAACACTCTACCACAGTTGATGCTGGTGTATTTATATAGAAGGCTTCTCGCATATCATTTCAGTCTACGGGAGGTAGATGTTTGTCTATGAACTGTTTTACATCCATCATCTCCTGTTTAAAGATAAAAGTATTTATTAGTCAAAGTTCCCTACTAATGTATATTTAGCTACACTAAATCAGTGTTTCAGCATTTCAGTCATAATAAGCAGCTGGGCTACAAATACCAAGTAATTAGTTACTTGATAAAATTATACCACTCTGCACACAAGTCAAGGCTGACAACTCTTTAGGCACTATGCACTCAGAAGAGGCTAAAACACAAGAAAAAGAGCAAAGACTACTTTTCCTCTCTCTCTATGAAGTTGAGCAGGCAAGCTACTTATTAAACATCAAGTGACCTGAATAGCACGAGGTTGAGCATGGACAGGATTTGAATGTAGCAAAGGCCGTAACTTCATGTATAAACTTTGGAAGTCAGCAGCAGCATGAAAAGCCAGCAGCTCCTCCTCCTAATTACTCAGTTTCACCTTCAAGATGCTTCCTCCCTTAAGGAAAAGCAATACGGTGAACTACCAATGGAAACCAAGCCATGTTAAAAAAAAAAACTACTTCTTTTTGAATTAAGTCAATGTTGTAAGAAAGAGAACAATTTAACATATTTGTGCAACAACTCAGGGCTGTTATTGCGTAAACACAATGAAACTGTGTAAATGTCCCAAAGAGGTTGTCCAAAGGTACAGATCCCACAAGATGAAGCAATCCAAATTAACAAAGTTACTGCTGCTGACAAATGGCAGATCTATTCCTTGCCTCCTCTCTGTTTCTTGCTTCTGCCATATACTTTGTGTGAGTTCTGATGCTTCAGTTCACTACGGCTGCAAAAACTGAAGACAGCGGCTTTCACCATTTTAGCAAGTTCAAATAGTTCAAAGAAATTCTGATCAGCTTCAGAGCTGGTACAAGAGAGGGCCACAAGGTCACAGGCAGAGGGAACCAGCCTACCCCTTTCTGGCAGCAGCAAACCATTACATCAGCTCAGCTGCCTGCTGAGCCAGATCCATAAATATAAGTTCTGATGCTGCCTTTTCCATAGCATCAACCCTTGCTCTCCATTCCTTCAATGGCTCCATCTATAGAACTAACAAGATTCTTCTCTCCAAAATACCAAGTTGAATTCATGCTGGGAAAGTCTGACTTCTAATTCAATGATTTTTTTTTTTTTTTAGTAAGCAAATGACAAAAATNAAAAAAAAAAAAAAAAAAAAAAAAAAAAAAAAAAAAAAGACTACTTTATAGATCAACTAGCATAGTCCCAAAAATACAATCTAATGAGGAAGTTCCCACTAGTCACATAAACTTTTGCCTTGGATGCTTTTTCAGCCAGGCATTCAGTTACTCACTAAAATAAGGCAGTAGCATCAAGCACTTGTTAAAAAAAAAAAAAAAGCAAAAGCAAAACCAACACAAAAACCCCCACCCAATACATATTTGAGGGAAAAAAAATTAACCACACCCAGCTAAAACATTTTATATTAAGAAAATTACCTCAATACATGAGCTATGCATCATGCCAGAGTAAGTCCTGAAGGTTACGTTGGCCGGATTTATCATACTCTTTAGCTTCTCAACAGTGAGAGAACCAAACATTAAAGGAACCAACGGGTCACAGTCCCCATGACACTGAAGAACAGGAATCTCCTTGTTGACACCACTGACAGGGCCCTGTTAGGGGCAGAATTGGAGGAGGGAAGAGACAGTAAACAGAGGTAAGGCTAACATCTTTGAGACAGAATCATCTCATGGCACTAAGCCCTGTGGTATGACAAAGTTGAATTCTGGAGGGAAAAAAAACACAATGAATAGTCTTCGAGTTCCTTATTAATTGAACTCTGTTCCTGACAACACATTTAAGTTCAAAAACCTAAAATTTTGGCACTAATTTTGGAACAGAAAAACATGATTGCTGATACCTGATACTTTCTTTAAATACCTGGTCTCTACCAAGACAGTGCCTTGAAGATGGAAAGAGTAGCATATAGAAAACTCATCTTCAAGGAAAATTTGCTGTATTGTTTAAGTTTCCAAGGAACATCATTTAAGCAGAGACAGCTACTGAGTATTTTCCCTGCTTGCCAAACTCCAGAAGTCCAAGGCCCTATTTTAAAAACTTCTGAGTTATCAAACAACTGTCAATATGCAGTAATAACAATGGCCACTAATTCCTACACAAGATACAATCCTCAAATGTACTCATTCCCCAACTGCAAATTAGCTTAGGAAAGAACCATAAATACCTGAGGAAAAGAAGCCCGTAGAGGAAGCCAACAGCTGAGGGCTACAACACCTGCTAATTTTTGTTGTGTTGTAAGAGCTGTATACAATGATAAAGCACCTCCCTATGAGAAAGAGATAGAGGCATTAGAATGGTGATGGTAATATTTCTTCTAATGTTTGTTTCAAGATCTCTGGTTTCTCATTTAAAGGTGTTTTTCCACTCCAAACTATTCTCCCTTAGAACCAGCAATAAAACAAATATTCCTGTACATTTATTGTACTTCACCCCCCATAAAATTTCATGTGATCAATTAGAAATAAACCAGCAAATTCTCTTAACAGCTGGAAAACAAAACACAAAATAAAATAAAGCACTATCACTCATGACAGTATTAGCACAACTTCAATATTTTAATTTACTTGGACACAGACTAGGGAGTTGGTGTACAGATCAATTATCTATAAACCTGCCTACCACAGATTTTCCCAAATACAACCAAACCATCAAATACCTACCAAATTAAATTAAAAATACTAGCAAGATTTTCAAGCAAAGCTATGTAAGCTAGGTGCATACAGATTTTTAAATAGACTATTAATTTTAGTACCTTTTTTCCACATATATGTCATTTTCCAGTGAAGAGTAATTATTTGCATAAAACTAAAAGACTTCATTTGTTAAAGAAAACTGACATTTCAAAATTTTAGAAGCACCTAACATCAGTTCTTTTCAATTCAACTTCCTGGATTTCCCACGTTAGGAAAGCTAGGTTACCTCCACAGAAAAATACACAGTTCTTTCCAATCACACCTTACCTGAGAAAAGCCTCCCAGAATAATTCGATTAGAAGGAATTCCATTTTTTACTTCTTGATCTATCAGTGCTTTAACTACAACATAAATAAAGGCCAGTAGTTAAAAACCACTCTGTTGTGTAGAAAGTTTAGAAAAGGAGAGAGACTTTCTCCCTGATGTCAACAGAAAGCTAGTGAAGGAAAATCTAGTCTGCTATACATTGAAAGGTATCAAAAGATCTAGAGCATGATCAGAAATTCCAGTGCCACTGTACCGTTTCTGAAAAGAAAAACACGCAAGTAAGTCTTGCAAAAGCCCCACTATTAGGAAGATGGTATCCTCTTCTAACCAAGCAGCATCAGAAGTAGACGCTCATACAGCTCTAACCTACTATGCTACCCAGAAGCTCTTTAAATAAAAGGACACTGGTTCCCATGTACATTTAATATTTGAGAGTATGAAGAGTTTATGCTGGTGAGTTACTATATTTACTTGAGGGATTTAAAAAAAAAAAAAAAATTTAAAACCCCAACCAAAACAAACAAACCAACCCCCACCAAACCAAACCAAACCAACCACACACCCCCCAAAAAACCAAACACAAACAACCAACCCACAATAAACAAGGCACTTGGCTAAACTTTGATCAGCAATAATACAAGATATACATACTACCTTCCCAAATAATTTTGTCTTTAGAAAAATCTGTTTCAGACTGATTATTCATTTTTAAGAATACATGGAAGTAATTTTAAAGACATAAAAAGTATTCCTAAGCATACCATTCTCTGCTGCCTGCTTGATCCCAGCTTCATCTTCCTGTGAATCTGGAGAAAGTCCAATGATATCAAACCTTACAAAAATATCAACAAGAGCATTACTCATTAGAGCATCCATTCTACTTCCTTAAAACACAAATAATAAAATTGGGATATTTTCCAGATAGAAAGGGTAGCTGACATTTTATTACAAACCACTCACAGATTACAAGAAACGGTGGACAATCTGTGAATGTTGCTAAAAGTCTAGAACTAGTCAACAAAGCTTTTCTGAATTTCAATGTCTTCTGTATTTTACTGCAGATTACACAGCTCCATTTTGATATTTGCTGCAAAAATATCAGCAGGAATTTCAATTTATCCATTGCATGCACAAAATGAAAGTGCTGTTTGAAGAAATATAGGAAAAAGAAAAGAAGTTATTTGAGAAAAAAAAACAAAAACAAACCTGAAGAGGACTGGTTTAAGACCACTGAAATCTACCACATTTTTCTTGTTCTCTATCCGGAATGGATGTTCTAAAGAACAATTTCTAAATGTCTTACTGACCCACCAAATACTACTCATCAGTAGCAATAATATTTCCACATCAAGTCCCTACTACTACTATGAATTCATACACAATACAGACTATAGACTATACTTGCAAAAAAATAGAGTGGGCTTTGTATTTTATGACATAGAGATTAGTCCTGAGGAATAACAATTACCACAGATACACAAAGAAAATTAGAGCATACTCATTACAGGCCTTTTATAACAGAACTAAAGTAAAAAGTTTTTTATACTCACATGTGACTAAAACCAGCCATTCAGGTTGTTCACGACTTTTAATTAAGAAGAATGAGTTCAAACGCATAGATATCTTTTGATTAGCATCATCTGCAATTGAACAAATACTTACCATGATGGCATAGCCATGTTCATGTTCAAAGAAACTGGCATGACTGGCCTAGAAATGAGAATGAATACCACTGACATTAAGATATACACTGAAATTTAATAATGCAGATGCAGTTACATCATGAAATCACATACCCCTAATTCTGTCTTACTTTTAAGCCATAATTACCATTAGCTACTTTATAGCATCTCTTCAATAAATCTCTCTTAAAACCTGCCAGATCAAACATATTTAATATTCTGTGTTGAACTACCATTCTCTATGGAGAGCAAGTAAAGCATCAGCAGTCTGTTTTATGTACGTATATGAGTGCATATATATTGTATACATATTTTTATATATCTATATCTCATTTAGTTATTTCTAAGTAATAGCTATTTATCACAGCCCCACACACACGCTCAGTGGGTGAAGGCACTTCCACGGCAGCATCAGCAAGCCAGAGGAAGCAGCCAGACACAGCGCAGTGGCGGGTACCAGTCTGGCCACAGGCGCATCTCTCAGCAGCTGAACCTGCTGAAGCAGCACCCGCCTCCACCACGGGGCTCATGCCCACCCTTGAGCTGCTTTTCAGACACACCAAGGCAACTGCAGGAGACTATGCCACGGATCACATCTGGCGATAGCTTTAATCTACTGAAACTGAGGAATAGAAGTTCTGTGGGGAAAGACTGAAAGAAGACAAAGGGCGAGCCAAGAGAACAGCAGATATTGCTAAGCTCTTTCTGAATGGCTCAGCAAGTGCGGCCATGTGATAAAAGAAAACATAAATCACAGCCTGGCTAATCAGTAACATACCAAAACATTGCTTATTATCTCCCTATCATCCCTGCTCCACTTCTCACAAGACTGCTGGAGCAAAAGACTATCTCAATTTTGTGTTCAAATAATTTAAGATTATACTTAACTAGTTTTTCCTATCATTAACTAAATACTATATAGATCTTGATGCTTTTTTTACTGACTTCTGAGCCTGTTCAGAAGTATTTCACTCTGCAAATTGCACAAAGACAGCTCAAATTGCACTATTTGCTGAAAATATGAATATCCTGTGAATATTTGAAACTTGCTGTAGGTATCAGGGAAATTTCATCTACTGTACGTGCACTTGAGTTTAACAAGTACGCGTACCTAATACAAACTATATTTGATGGTCAGTAAAATACAAAAAAAATACTCCTTTTAACAAATGACTGTTGGAAAAAAAAAAAGCCAACTACCAACTCAACCCCGTGAAAACAAAGTCAAAACAATCTAACTTTGCACATAAAATTTTCCAAATACGTTTTCAGTCTGAATTAGTAAAAAAGGCAAAATATGAATAAAAATGCACTTTTGCCATAAAGTAAAACACACAGCAGTTCCTAAAATAGCAGAACATTTAATAGCATCAACATTACTTTAGAGTGTTTTTTCAATATAAAAACAAAATGCAGAGACATCCAAATCCTATTTGACTTCACCTGTGCAAGTGTCTTAATAAATAACTCTACAGAAAAATGTAAAACAAGAAAAGTTACAAACTTACGCATGTGGGCAAATGTATTTTACGTGGGGGCTTTTGATACCTGCAAGTGCTTCTGACCATCCATGCCTGTCAACAAAAAATATATTAAATTGCATTTATGTTTTGGCTTAGCTCTTATTTCTAAGTTGGTGCAACAGCACAGAGCAAGTGTGAAATACACTGAATTAAATCAATATAAAAACACCTCTAGAAAATTTTTACATCAACTGCAGTATGCTATGAATATAGCACCAAACTTAAAAGGTTTGTTCTGCCTCTGAATATTTGTTGTATATAGCCAGAGACATTTTATCTAATTTGACTATCATAGTTGTGGCACAGCTGCAGAAATACCCCTGTGGCTCCAGGCAAAGCCTGCTCTGTATCTGGCTGGTTTATTAACTTGGGGGCTACAACACACAAATATAGGTATCCTGCTTCCAGGCAGCTCTGGCCCAGAGGCTGCTTTGCTGCTCCTGTAGAGTCAAGGCAGCTTCTTTCACAACCAACTTTGCTTTTTCTGAACCAAATTTCTTGATGCAGGAGAGAAGCGAACTGACATCCAAGCTAAATCCACATGGAGCCAACCTAAACAATCAGACCTACTAACTCTGGCTCAGAGTGAATGCTCTCAGATTCAGGCAGTCATGAACACCACTTCAGATTGCAGGGAGTTTTTTAATCTCAAGCACATGCTGTTTGAATGTAGAGAATAATGCAAAATCTGCACAGCAGATGAGTTACCAAGCTACCCACAAACCAGAAAACTGGAAAGCCTAACTTAAACGAACAGTTCCAAATAACTCACTCCAGGGCTCATCTAGATATGAACTGAGCTTCACCCAAATTGGAACCTGTGTAGAACCACTGCCTGTGCCTGCACTTTGCTTTCCAAAACACTCCAGAGTACTTCGTATTTCCCAATTTTTTCCCATTATTCAGTATTCCTAACTCATTCACTAGGAAGCTGATGCTAAGCAGAAAGCACCTGTAACAAACTTGTCAGTGACACAGCAGAACTAATCAGACCAACACCAGACAAGCCATAAAAGCATGTTGGCTTAGCTTTAATTTTAATATCACCCTGAAAAGTTAATGTATGCTACCTAAAGTTAAAGACATTTCAAACACACAGACAGCACAGACTTTTGAAACGCTGGCTGCATATCTCAGCCCACGTCCTACCAATCCATGAAAATATATACCATTAACAAATTGTGGGTGATAATTCTTGCATATTTGCAGTATCACAGGAGGCCAAATAAGAATCCAAAGGAGAAATAAGACTTTTTTTAAAGCCAACTATAAAGATTAATTTACAAATTTGGAAAGCAACATTCTATGCACACTTAAGCAGACTCTTTAGAACAATCCTCTATGCTGTACCTTTTGTTCAGATTTTGACAAGTATGTACCAATCGTTAAGTGCCATTTATATAGGAACTAAGAAAGAAAAAGAACATAATAACCTCTGTTAGACATTTCTCAGAGTAAGAAAATTACAGTTGGTGAACTCAACCAAGCAATTTAAAAAAATCATGTGAAGTAGAACAGGTCAGTTTAAACTGTATGAAATTATAAAATTGTTAATTAGTTCTCTTCAAACAATTTTTTTTGGGGTCAGAACTATGGCTTTTTTGAAAAAAAATGGCAGTATGTCAAAGGCAGTTTTAGGCTAATCTGATCTGCAGTGTACTAGGGGAACAAATACAGCTCAATCACCGTATTTCCACGGAGGTGTTATAACTTAATGCATATATTCCCATATGCCCAGTGCATTTGCAAGCTTGAAACTGCACGTTAACTTTGTCACCAAAATGGAAATGCCACATTTGTATAAGAAAAACAATTTATGTTAAAGAGCAAATCTTTGTGGTTTGTTTTTTTTTTTTTCCCCTTTTTTTCCAAAACAACATCAACGTGATTTGGAAGGACTCAAATTCCAAAGATTCAAAAGATTCTGCAATCACTTGCTGAACACGTGGTGCCAAGACATGGGCAGTCCTGCTGCCTCAGCTGCGTGCAACCAGCAAAAACACAGAGGGATAAAGCAAACAAGGTGGTGGGTCAGCACAACAAACGAGAGCAAACATCTCCACTTGCAGAATACTGGCAAGTGCATAGACTTCACTCTTTTTAACTTATTAAATGTCCAGCTTACTCGTGTTTCAAATTTGACAGCTTGCCTTTTTTAAGTTATTCCGAAAAAGTTTGTCTTAAACATTGCAAGTTTCAATCTAGAGGCAACATTCAAATTCCACGTAACAAAAATGGAGTTCTTAAAAAAAACACTATATAATTTTGCTCATAATGGAGCACAATAGACAAAACATTCATGCTTATTTTCAGTATCTAAGTACCAATTCCTTCGAAGTCTTCTACCAAAAAAAGTTTCAACACACTCCTAACTTGTCGATTCAACGGCTTTAATGAATGTATGCTTATACCTCGACACTTAAAAGCTTTAAACATTATACCACACCTAGAACGCCTCCCAGAAATTCCCTACTCTTTCTGGTTTTACTCAAATTTGGAAATAACACAAACAAGGCAAACAGGGTAGTTCACAGCTTGTTTGGGAGTTTTTTTGGGAGTCTGAAGACCGTATTTCAGATAGAGAAATCTGCAGACACTGGGTGACCACTTAGGAGTTCACACAGATGAATAAGTAAGCCTGGATTTTAATGTGTGCCGTACTGAAGAAGAAACCGTGGCCTAACTGCACCTCCTAGCAAACCAGCAATCCGCAAGTCTGGAAAAAAGAGAAGTCTAGATTTATACAAGCACAAGAAATACAAGAAACCCACTGTCAGGGAAGTGAAAGATCAGAAACCCACAGAGTTATTTTTCCACCAAGTTCAACTCAAGAACAAAAGAGTGATCACATACAGACCAAATTAGGTAAGTAACTGAAAAGAAAGAAAAAGCTTTTGAGGAGTTACACTTGGAAATTTTAAATAAATAGCTGTCACCATCATTCAAGCATACAAGAAGTTTCACCTGTTTTTAGGCACTACAGTCAATTAAGGGCAAAATAAGAACCTTAAATAACTTTTAACTGCCCACACCTTTAAAACATGCAGCCTTATATTTGAAACGGTAGTAACTATTAAGTATGCAACAGATCAGAATACATACCCGGTATCTCCCAGTCCATGAAGAAAAATGACCTAAAGGAAGATAAAAAACACAACAAAAACACCACGGTGGTGTAAGATCACTGAACAATAAACGCACCCAACCCACGAACCACAGACCCCACGCAAAATCACAGGGAGTTCGGAGCACGGTACGACTTTCTCTGGAGAAAACTCCGCTCGGTTCACTCCCCAGCCGGCGCTCCCCCCCGGCCTCCCCGCCGCCATCACCGGGCGCGCCCGCCCGGGGCCGCCACCCGGCGCCGCGGGGCTCCTGCCGGCACCGGTGACCTTCCCCCGCCCTGCGCTGACTCCGGCCGCGAGGGGAGCGGGATCCCGGCCCCGAGCCCTGCGGTAAGTAACGGCGGAGACCTGTCAGCCTGCCCGGGCCGCCCCGCCGTACCCCTTCACTGCCGGGCCGGGTCTAACGGCGGCGTCGCCTCCAGGCCGCGGGGCCGCTGCGGCCGCCCCCCACCCGCGGCTGAGGCCACCGCGGAGAACAAAGCGCGACGGGGGCCGCCACCCGCCAGGGCGGCCCCCTGCCCGCCGGCTCGCACCCCCGCCCGCACTCACGGCAGCCGTCGCCTTCCTGGCAGCCGGAACGATGGCGGGGAGCGGTGCCGACATGTTGTTGCCGCACATACACCGGGCTGCAAGGCGGCCAGCGGGACAGCGGCCAGGAGCGGGGAGGCGGGACGGGCGCCGGGCCAGGAGGGCGGAGTGAGGCGGGCGGCAGCCGGGGGCGCTGCGGCAGCTGCGGGGGGAGCNCCGGGCAGCCTCCCCCGCCCTCCCCGGAGCCGATTGGCTGCCGCCGCGGTGGCGGGACAGGTGTCGCTCGGGCCGCGAGGCGGTCGCGCGGCTGCGGGGAGCCGCGAGCCTGAGGTAAAACGTTAACGCGGCCTCCGCGGAACCGGCGCAGCGACCCGCGGTTCCTCCCCCGGCCTTGGACGTGCCGGCCCGGGCCGGCCCGCTGCGTGTGGGAGGCGGCGGAGGCGTCAGCTGCGGCAGAGCCCTAGGGTGTAGCGGCGGAGGCGAACTCCTGGTAGGGAAACCCCTCCGGGAAAGTCCGCTTGAAGCCCGGTGTGGGACAGGGAACTGCCGGAGAGAGTCCAGCCAGGGCAACGAAGATGATTAAGGGAGTGGAGCATCTCCCTTATGAGGAAAGGCTGAGGGAGCTGGGTCTCTTTAGTTTGGAGGAGACNGTGACAACCAATGGTAAGACAAGGGGTAATGGGTTCAAACTGGAACACAAGAAGTTCTACTTAAATATGAGAAGAAACTTCTTCACAGTGAAGGTGACAGAGCACTGGAACAGGCTGCCCAGGGAGGTTGTGGAGTCTCCTTCTCTGGAGACATTCAAAACCCACCTGGACACCTTCCTGTGTAACCTCATCTGGGTGTTCCTGCTCCGGCAGGGGGATTGGACTGGATGATCTTTCGAGGTCCCTTCCAATCCCTAACATTCTGTGATTCTGTGCTGAGAGGTGATGAGTCTGCGCACACAGTTTTTAAGTCAGGCTCTGCAAAGCTGCATCTGTATTTGGGTTTCCAGTGTTTTCAAAGAGATTGAACTGTCTTTCACCTTTAAAACTCACTTTCAAGTAGCCAGATATATCTGTCAGATTACATTGCACTTTTATAGTCTAATTTGTACGTGTCTGTGGTTTGAGTGTTCCTGTAAAAATTTTTTTTATGCTGTACTATAAGGCTTAGGGGAAAAGGAAAATTACAGTATTCTCAAATAGGTAAATATAAATTAGTAAGTAATAGGAAACAGGAAAACCAGGATACAGCAAACAGCATTGTTAGACAGAACTCATTTGTCCTCATCAAATCAGATGCCTTCATCACTAAATTAAATCTCTTGGTTTACAGCCAAAGAGTCAATGATTCTTATTCATCTTGAAATGTATTAGGCTATTCATGCACTCTGTATTGAAATTACTGGATCAGTCCTGTCCATTCCGAATATTTAGACCGACTCCGAATAAGTATGGCAAACACATTTCTATCAAAATGAAATACTTTGTTCTTTGTCTTCTATTCCATACATCTTTGTCAGATATTTCCTCCCAGAAAGTCAATCTGCTCATTGTATTTGCTGGGTGTTATCTGGCTGACATAGATGCTATTTTGGCAGCTCAAACAGCAGCTGAATGCACACTATCCTACTTTCACATCCTTCCTTCTCACTGGTGTGTTCCATAACCAGCAGGGACATTTTTCTACAAAGCTTTTGCTCAACAACATTAATATTCTTATCAGCATGGCTGCATAAAATATATTGCAGAAGTCTTTGCACCAATGGTGTAACATTAAACACATACCTTATTTCGCTGTGATTATTAGGCTGCTTTGATGCATAGTATTTCTGCGGGGGGTCCCTGTTATTGACAAAATTGAGTTATTTTCACAGGTAGCTTTTTGTGGTTTGGTTTATCCCTCCTTTAGTGTGTGTTCTTGCCTTGTGTACTGCACCCGACTCAAATCTGTTATGAAAATATAGTTTATGCATTAAAGATTCCTAAAACATTAGGAGCTTCTCATTATGCTAGGTGCTTATCAAGTACACCGAACCCGACTCTTGCTGCAAAAAATCCTTTTGGAACGTGAACAAAGTTTTGTTTTCCCTCTCTACTGTTCTATTTACCACATAAATGTCACTTCTGTGAAGTGGCCTCCTGATGAACCTCCAGCCTAGGAGGTCAGTAGTCTGCTGTTTAGTGGAGAAAAGAGCAGGCTGTTTAGCCTGGAGAAAA
>VWYH01004303.1:12186-99604 GCA_013399365.1 Pampusana beccarii | reverse complement strand
AGTTCAAACCATTCCACCTGTAACACTGTCTGAAATAATTTAGTGATCTCTTGTAGAACTTTATTTTTGTCCTACTCTTCTTGCTTTAAAAACAACATTATTTGCAACAAAGTGTTATACTTTGAAGTTCTATTCTCTGGCCACTTTTTCCATTCATCTAACTTACACAGCGGCCACCATTGATTATAATATTTCATAAGGTCTTCCTTCCTCATATTTCCAAGTGCATTCCTATGTTCTAAAACACCTCCTAATACTGATTTCTTAGGAACACGACTGAAAACAGTCATTCCTGACCCCATGTCATAAGTAAAAAACATGAGAAGAGGGAAGGAGGAAGGGGAAGCACAGATCGGCTTGCAGCGCGAGTGGGAGAAGGAGGGAGAAGACTTACAGTGCACTTAGACAAATATTAACACAAAGAAACTGTAACAACAACCAGTAAAACAATTAACTCACATTCCTGACAAACTGCTAGATTTTCAGAAAGGCAACACACAGAAGCAGGTATTCTGTCATGTTCTGGTGGTTGTTGTGGTTTGTAAATAACTGTGAAGGCGAAAGAAAAATCGCCGTGCTCCATAGCCTTTTTATGGCACTTTTGCATCACCCCTTTGTGTTCCCCTGTCTTAGTCATGAAGGAGCTACTGTGTGCTGTATAAGCATCATTAAAATTAGGCAAAAGGAGGTGCTGAGGGCACAGTTTTAGACTCCTGGCCCAGCTCCTCACAAATTTGTGTCTTATCTTTACACAGCTGTGATAGCATTAATGATGGATATAAAACTGACTCTTTTTTGAGATCTACGGAGCCTGACTCAAAAGGATTAGTGCTGTCAAGACTCAAATCATTAGCAACCTGCTCATTTGTGTTTTTCTGTCCATCCTGCCGCTTGCCCTTGCATTATTTGCTCTGCCAACTGCAACTGCGATAGCGCAGGATACACAAATCTCCAAGTTACATGCAAACCATCGGGGACTGCAAAACCTGAATTCTTTTGTGCGTGTAGATATTCCCTGACCTGTTTCCAAATTTTACCGTCAAATGTCCCCTCACCCAGAAACCAGGCACAATTCTCTTTCATCCATACCAGGAGCGAAGCGACTTGCTTCTCAGAAACATGATACCCAGAAGAACGTAATATCTGCAGTAAAACTTGCAAATACACTTTATGTTCCTGAGAAACGGCTCGCCCCATGCTAACGCAATCCCGCAGTTATCTCGTTCAACGAGTACTGCTTGTCCCTATATATATACCCTAGGGATTAATGTGGCCACAAATAAAATTTACTCACCGGTCGGATTGTGTGGTCACTGTCAAACACACTGCTCTATGAAGACCCTCCAGGGGTCACACACTCAGACGGGGCACCACTTGTGGTGATGAGGAACGACACACACTGGGACGCAGACAAAGATGCACACGGAGGCAGAGATCTTGTTCAGTAAAAGGCACAGAACCGAGCAGAGCAGAGAGCTGAGCCAGGCTGAGGCCCTGTTTATTAGCCGTTGACAATTTATAGGATTTACAGATATGGGCCTGGACTAAGATGTTACATATGATGTTTTTCCAATAATTGTTATTAAAAACACACCACACTCATGTTATATTTGTTTCAGTTACATTCCCACTCAATCACAGATCAGACCCAAGGACATTCACATATCCCATGCACTTGGGGGCGGCCATCCAGCCCGAGATGCCGTTCTCACAAGTCTGGGCTATCACTCTTTACAATTATGACAAATGTACTTCAACACAGTCTGTCCAAGGCCCTTTATACTTTGCTGTGATCTAATTATGTTAGCACTATTCCTTTACCGTCCAGATGGTCATGTTAGTATTGATCTTCCTTTATCATCTAGGTAGCCAGCACCACACATCTTGCTTTCCCACAAAATATCGTATTCACAAAATATTAATAATAATATTTCACATTAATATTTTGCCATTTCATCAATTATTAATGTGTTCTAGGTGAACTGGTGCTCACTGCATTGTTCAGTACAGTGGGTTTTCAATGTGTTTTAGTGTGTCTCACCCAGCAGCCATAGTCTATGGCAGGCCTCTCCCATCCTCATTCATTTTTTGAGGCTGCATTGCTCCTGACCGGGAGCTGTTGCCTCCATTTTCCCTGGCCTCAAAGCACCATTTAAAGCTAAACGCTGCCAACATGTGCTGGCAGCATCTTATGCAGAGCCATGAAAAAGAAATTCTGCTTTCAAAAGAGAAGTAGCTCGTGGCTACAGTTAGGGCAAGTAAATGCACATGAGCTGACCTGCTGCCAGGAAATTAGTTTGGCAAGGCCAGTAATCCACAACAGAACTTTCTCACAAGCCTGGCAGAAGGAAAACGTGGAGTGGCATGAGGCAGATACGTGACCAGCCATAATGTGCCAGTGAAGACCTGGAGCAGCTCAGGACTGCCACAGGCGATGTACCATGACAGAGCAGAGCAACATACAACTACTTTCCTAATGGTTACTGTAGCTGCTGGACAAAGCCTAAGACTAAATAATAAACCAACACATTTAAGAGGAGATTGGCTTGGATCTTTACCTTGGAGGCTAACCCTAAACTCACGATGTTGGTAACAGGGTTTTTGGAAATGGCGTCTTGAGCTCATCTTTGCTTTATTTCTGTTTTACACCTACACAAAGTGCCTAAGCCATCCCTACGGGTACCACTATTATTAATATGTACAATCCTGGCTGATCTTGGATGTTGTTGAAAGTGGAAGCCCATGTGGAGAAGAAAAAAGCAATCTCCATGAAAAACACTGGCAAACTGTCAGTGATCTCTGTGCATTGCCCATGCAGCCTGATCTGTTGAGTAAGCTGTTGGTTGTGTGGGTAACCTTGCTAGAGTTAAAGCCTGGGCAAAACTGGTAATTTCAGTTCTATTGGTTGGAGGCTACAGATGGCAGATTTCATGGTTTTTCTTAAGTTAAAAAAATAAAAGGCTGTTCGCTGCATACATGATCATTAAAACCAGCCTTTAGTAGAAAATAGACAGGAGGGGACACATCCTGCCCTGAGCTATGGTTTTATGAGTTTGACTTTCATACAGGAAAACTGAGTGAAATTACATGGCCAGTAATATGCAGAAGACCACTGTAGACTTTAAATCAGTTGACCCGTGGGAGAGGCCTCAGTTTATGTAAGTCTCAGGTTAAGGAAAACAAGGTACAGGGGGGAAAAATGATGTCTCATTAGAAATGTGGGCTCCAAAACTACCACCAGCATCTTGACGAGCTTTGTTGCTCAAGGTTTGTACCTGATTTATTCCATGTAAGACTGTAGTGTTAACTTCTCTTTCAGATACATGAAAAATACCAACAGGGAAATATAATCCTTGACTTTATAAGATGCCATTTTGACTTCTTTTTAAGATCAGCTGGATAGAGGAGATTTAAGTTCAAAGAAACAGTGAGCTATTTTGCTTTTCTCAACTGACCTTTAATGACTCCGACAGCAGAAAATGTGCCTCCAGTTTGACTGATTCTTTTCCCCTCAGACGCAGTCTCAGTTTGTCATTAAGGAATGTTACTAAAGCAGCTCTTGAGAAAGCATGCTGTTTTTTCCCCCAGTTGTAGTGGGAAGTATAATTACAGGATAAGCTGCAAGGAATTTATGCCAATATGTTCAGCTCAAGTCACATGTCAGAGAACAAATGAACTAAAAAGAAAATCTAAACCTTCACCTGTTCTGCATTCTTGAACGATGCATTTGAATTAGATACTTGTGTTTCTGCACAGAAAGATCTTTTACCCTCCCAAAATGTACAGATGTTTCCTCCTCTAGTCTTCTGGTCAGATGAAAATAACTGCACTGCTGATCTCTCTTGCTATTAAGAATTTGTGAAGAAAGGATATGCTTAATGTCATCAGATTTGTTATTCAAAAAGATGGGGGGCTTTGTACTGTCATGGGCAAAATTGCCTCATTCTTACCCACTCAAATGGGGCATGGATGAGGGTTTATTCACAAAATATGCATTGAAAAGATAATACTCAGAATTTCTTAACTGGAAAGGGAAAGAAAGTTATACAAACAGATCCAGTTTCAAATTTTGAGTGCCTTTAATTTTAGTTGGAAATATGTTCATGCTCCTTTCACTCTATTAAAATATAAAAATGAAAGGCTTCAAAATGGCTACATAATTTGTGTGGGACGAAGAAAATATATGTTGTGACTGTGAACAAGTCCTTCATTTGGCACGAATGTAACCCAGTCAAGAAGTGGCTAGAGATCAGTCATATCTGTGGCCACCAAAACCTCAGGCAGTTTTGCTTGTCTTTTGCGTACACAAACACTGAAGTGTATTTTTAGTGGAGAATAAACCCAAAGGGATACATCCTACCCTATGCTGGGTTTTTATGAGCCTGGATCACTTTCCCCGGGCCAGTTGTGGCCACTTGCTTTGACATGACTTATATCCACCATAGCCTTCTTAGATGTTCAGCTGGTATGACTGAGCTGGAGACTATTAAACAGTGGAATGACAAAGATGCAGGGAGTGACATGCATGGGAAAATACAATGACACAGGGCCTGGGAATTTGCATTGTTACCATGCATTTTATGCTGCTACTGAAACCTCTCAGTGCCTTAGTGTTTAAGACACCCTTCCCCAAAACCTACTCTGTTTTCTTAGATACTCATACCAAACTAAGCTTTAGATATCTAATACGGGATACAGGCAGAGTAAAGGTCTTTATGTTGGAAATTTCCACTCTGAAATCTGCTTGCTGCTTACCGCTTAATTCTGGAGGCACCTAAACTTCATAACAGCCTTGACAGTCACCTTTAAGATTTCCACAAAGTTCTTCCTTGTTGGCATGCAGGGAAGCATCTCATTCCTTGTAACACTCAGCAGCTCTGTTCCTCTCAGCCCCTATGGTCAGGTGCTCCTTAACCACTGCCCTCACTTGTGCTAAGGAGATGGCAGAACATGCTTGGTCAATTAAGTCCACTAAAAATGTGGTGGTTTGCAACAGATTTCCTTAATACTATGGGCAAAGAAAGACCCAATAGATCTCCAATTAACTGTCTTGTCCAAAATATAAAGTGTACATATTTCAATTTCCAATTCTGATGGAAGACATCAGTTCAAGATCTGCTCAATGGATTCTCGGTATTAGCAACCTCCTACATTTTTTTTGAGTTTGTTTCATTGTCATGGGGCTTTCTGAAGGTTGAGGATATGGCAGTTTTCAAGTTAAGAATCTGCTTTGTGTGAGCATCCCTGTTACATTTCTTGCTTCTTGAACAAACAGCCGAAGGACAGGGAGGAAAAAACAGAAAAATAAATGTATAAAAATTATGCAAATGGGACAGTCAATGTATTAGCTTCTGATCATAAATAAGCCCAAGGGGTAAAACCTGGTGAGCTTCTGCTACAATGTTCCTCTTCACTGCTGTCACAGTAACACAGGTGGCAGCTGAGCTATCACAGCCTGTTCACAGCTGCTCATGGAGTTAAATCGACTATACTCTTTTTTTTTTTTTTTTTTTTTAAGGTTTCTTAAACTCTGTTGAAGTTGCATAGTCCTCCCGGTAAAGGTCTAATGCACAAAAAACATCACGTAAGCACGATCAAGGGTGCATACACAAAGTGAGATACTTCAGGAGATCTAAAGGAAACTGAGGCTAAATCAGTGAGCCTCCTTGTACAAGTCTCTGTTTCAGAAGTTTGTTTTTGACAAGTAGCCTGGACTATACTTTCAGACAGCCAAACAGAGGTGAGACAAATCTTACTGTTAGGACTCTTAAAGTCTGTGTAACATTCTTTATTTTTTTTTTTTTTCATGATTCAACAGAGGAACAGCATTTTTATTCCCTTTTATTCTTCACTTCTCTAAGTCGAATCAACTAGACTCAACCCACGTTCTGTGTCATAATCACCCAAAATGGAAAAAATGGCTCTAACTACAATTTTCTAAGGTACTTCCAATAGATCATATTTTACGGAAATCCTCCTTTCAAGCTCCTTCTATTACTATATTTCTCTTCATTTGGCATGTTTATTGTAATTGACAGCATTTATTGTTTCTCATATTCGTAACACAAATTTGGTTTAATACTCATATAACCCAATCTGACTACAGGTATCGAAGATTTAGAAACTGTTTGCAAATAAGCTTCAGACTAGCCTGCTTTTAAATTGAAATATCTGTCTGCATTGTGGGGAGACATAATAAAGACTGTAGACTATATGAAAACTTTAGTTAGTGAATCTGTAGAAAAAATAAACCCATATCTAATATGACATGTAAAGTCAGGGTTTTTAAAAGTTATTTTTGTGCTGCTTGGCATCTGCTTTTTGCTTAGTCAATCATGTAAATATGCTTACTTTTGACATATTTTATCATAAATGTAACGGGGTAGATACAAAACAAGAGACATGAAATTAGCTTTCTGGAAGGAAATAATGGAGGAATGGTGATGAAAAAAATAAATTTTCTGTTCAAAAAATTAAAATAATTCCCACACAGAGTTTAGGTATTTCAGATGTTTAATGCATTGGTTTTTTTTTTTTTTTTTTTCTGAGAATGCATCTAAACTGTGCTTCTTGTTCCAAAGTTTGGAGGTTGCTTCACTAAACTCTGTCCAAAGTCTCCCAAAATTGGAAGAAAAGCTCCCCCTTGAGTACCATGGAATTTTTGTCGGGCCTCAGGGGTTAATGGGATTTTCTTTAGTGTCAAAAAAGGATCACATGATTTTGTATGAGTAGCAAACTCTTCTCCAGAGAAACCAGGTTTACAGTAGCTGCTGTTAAGCTGGAGGCTAAATCTGGGATACAGCAGCAGAGCAGTGGGAACAAAGCATTTCCCAGTCAGTTCTGTTAGGTGCTTAATAGTCTCTGAACATTTTCTCTCACAAACCTCTGTAAGCAGTTTCTCATAATGGGGGAAAATGGAAGAAAAAAAAATTTCTGTAATATTTTTACAAAATTTGAGAGGGGTGAATGGTTCCAGTATCAGCCCCTCTGTTTACCTGACTAAAACCCTCATTAGTAGTGGCATAAAACAGGAAATTATTGATTAATTACAAGTTATAGCATTTTTAAAGTATGCCATGGTAAGATTAATGAAATAGAAAGGCTCAAATGAATACTTTAATCCTCCCACTTCAGTGTCTGCTTCCTTATTTTATATTGGCGTGATTAATTTTACCGATCAAGTGTGTATTTCTAATCTATAGATAAGGAGCTCAGACTGTTACCTCCAATGTCTGTTGAGCCCAGGCAAACATAGAATAAATTGGGACAGGTGCAGATAAAGCTCCAAACTGAGCACAGGGAAGAGAGCTGCACAGCCATACAACTGAATAAACATCACATGGTGAAGAAGAACAAAGGACAGACTAACGAAAATGGTTTCTGATCCCATCATCCTTCTTCCCCAGAGAAAATCCAGGCCTACACATCCAGGGGAAGGTCTGACTAAAAAAAAAAAAATGACATTGATACTCAGATATTTCTGTCAGGGACAACACGTCTCAGACTAGCTGCTCATCTTTCATTTATTGACATAATAATGTTTGATATAAGTGATAATATCTTGGGTAAGAAATACAAGTTGTATCATACCGTGAGCACATTTATGAAACGGGGACGAAATTCCCAAACTTGGACTCAGGCATAAATATCTTTGCTTTCAGATGTCTAGGCAGAGTGTCACGGAAAACCCCAAATTCCATGGTCAGGCCCCTCCCACACTCATTGACTTTCTAACTTTTTTCCATATTTTCCCTCATAAAACTATTCTTATTTTAATACCATACCTAAGCAGAAAGTAGAAAATTTATTTATATATTTTAGTGCTGAAAATAATGGACAAACTTTCAGTTTAATCAGGAATGTTCTCTGAACTTGAATGACTCTAAATAGAAAAAAATCTAGACACAAAAAGTTCAATCTGTGAAGTCTTCATAGCTCAAATATATACTTCCAGGAGTCTTTACTCTCATCCTCGCAAAGACAAAACTAGCATTCCAATAAAAGCAGGGTCAAGCTTGGTGTCCTTATTAAGGATGAATTGATTCACAAATGTATTTATAGATAAACTGTTGCAGCAAACAAGCTGTATAATACAAGACTTAAGAAAGCCAATATGTTCAGCTTATCAAAGCAAAGGCAAACAGGCGACTTGGCCATTGTGTTTGTCAGGTACTTGTACATGGAAGAGGATTGTCAGTCAGGACATTCTCGGTGTTGCTTACAAAGTCATAACAAAATTCAGTGGCAAAAAGTCAAGTTCGACAAGTTTAACTTCGAAATAAAAAGAAACTTCCTGACAGGTCTTTGAGGAGCAATTAAGCATGTGGAACAGTTTATAGAGGGAGATAATGAACTCATTGCAAGCTGAAATCTTTAAAACAAAGGTGTCAAATGTCTTCTCTGAAAAATGTACTTAGATATAGGCTGGGTTTTTTGCAGCCTCTAGGATATATTATTTGTCTGTGTAATGTTTTCATGGGAGCTGAGGGAAGAAAGTGGGTGGGGAAGAGCTAGGTCATGTTTTCTTCTGGCCACAGAGTTTACGAAACTCTGAATGGTCCAGATGTCCCTGCACAGGCTCTGGGGGAGCATAATTGCCTACATGGCCTTCAGTATCCTCACAGTACTTGAAGCAGGACAGTAAGACAATGCCTGTAACCCAGTCCAAACACCAACCCTGTCCTCATTCTTAAGTCATGCTGGTTTCTCATTGTCTCACTATCCCCTTGAATTTTGTATTCTTTGCAGCACAACAGCTTGATTTCAATAGAGCAACCTGTGCCAATGCCCACTAACAGAAAAAGAGTGCGGGAAAAATAAGTTGGGCTTCAGCTCCTCTTGCTTACATCTGGTGTAACTTCACTGATTTCTGAGACTAATGCCATATAGTTCTGAATTCTGTAAGGTACTGAATGGTGTGACTTAGCACACTTACTGTTAAGTCCAGAATAGTTTAAATAGCAAAAATAATTATTAGTTTATTATTACAAGCTTTAGTGTTTTTCTGCATACTCAGCACAGTGAAGAAAGAAATCTTGTAAGTGTTTGTCTACCACTAAAAAGTTCATCAATCTGCACAAAAATATTAGAGGGGAAGCGTATTCTTACTGTAGCTTAGAGCTCCTTAACATGCTTATAAAACCTCTTTTCTTCAAAGACTCAAGTAATGCTCATGGAATTCCAGAGAATTCACGATAAATGAACCTTTCATTCGCTACAGGCTGAAAACAGCTTCCCAAACCTAAGAAAATATGTTTAACTTAACAAATTTGTTCTGGTTCATTCATTGAAAACTTTGAAGATAATAAAGCCTGTGTATAAAGGGAAATTTACAACATTACCAGGACCATAGGGGATACTCACATTCACTTTCCAACTCAGTAATTAGTTCTCTCAGATTATTATTAGAACCAGGAGTTGTCTTTTCTGAAGAATGTGAGAAATATCCCACACATCTCAAAACATGTTAAAGTTTGCTTTTATATATCTCTTAATTAAAATAAAACTTTCTGTCAGTAGTGTTTTTGAAACAAGGAGGATATATCTTGCAAATATGAAGGGTGAAAGTTAAGGTTGTTATATGCTGACCAGAAAATTGAAGATTAGTACTCCTCAGATTTGTTGTTACCTGACCTAGGCCTATTTTGTGGCCTGGAATGGCTCTCCTAGACCTGCAATTAATTTACCGGTTAACATAAATGTGCTTACTTTGTCACAATATTAACAGCAGAGCTTATTTAATGGTAAATGATGGTGATCATTTGATTATTATGATTATTATTTGCATAATAAATGTATGAAGATATGCTGAATGATCTTCCAGTATTATTTTCATTACTACAACATGCATTCATTTGAGTGGATCCAGTATAATTTTCCAAATGACAGAAGAACGTGTTTTTTCTGAAAGCTCAAAAATACAATATCAGAAAAAATATCAAGGGAAAATACACTTATATTTACTAACCATAGCATAAAGTCCTAATATTTCCCTAAGGGTGGTCTGACTTATGCCTGTCTTCTCTTTCCCATATCTATGTGTAAGGAAAGATGTATGAACTATCATAGCAGGGCTTATGAAAGCTGAAGCAAGCAATCTGGATGATATTTTTCAATATCTCGTGTTAAATTTTCCATGTATAGCAAGGCTGGATAGGTCAAGGGGAAGTATTTAAAAGCTGCTACAGTATTTATCTCCTGACATCAAAAGAAGATCTAGTAACTGCTCTGTTGGAGAAAACCTCTGTAATCTCATTAGAACTGTGTGCGGGTTCTAAAAAATCATCTGGGTTAATCATTACCATATTTCTACTGCTCTGTTCTAACAGCAATGTCTGCAACTTGAGTTACAATTTTGGCTCTAGCTTTTGCTTGTTCTACAGTACCAAGGGGTGTGTTCTCCTATAAACTGACATCTCTATTTTAGTGACTCAGTGAAGAAGCCTTTTGTTTCATTTTGGTTTTGCAAACTGAAATCCAGTGCTCTGTCTTGAAGGTGCTAAGTCATGAACTTTCATAATGAGACCAGTCAGGCACTTTATTTCTCAGTGTTGGGAAAAAGCGTGACAAATACTTGTAAAACTTTTCAAGTGAAAGGTGTGAACCAGGTAGTAGAAAAACAGGGAGTAAAAAGCAGGTCTTTAATTATGTTTGCAAACTATTATCTTAGCACCAGTTTCTTGTAAGCAGGTTGTATTTGCCTTTTCAATAGGTCACATTCCAGCCTTTTGTGTGAAGACATTCATAAGAATCCCATGCTGTCCTTTTCATCTCATGTCATCCCAGTAGGAGCAGGTGGGAAATCTGGGAGGTACATCCAGTGATGGGCACCAGCTCTTCTGCAGGTAAGCCCATGCTGTGAGGTGGGTCATATAATGGCTTATAGTGAGCTACACTAGAAGTTCTGCTTGTGAATCTACATAGAGTCCTCCTGGAGCAGGTCACACATGTCCGCGATAGCTGAATAGCATTGATAAGCAGCTTTTTCGACCTCACTGTTATACCTCAATGTTGCTTTACTCAGTAATGTGATTGCAACCTGCTGATGCATTCTTAGGAGAACTGTGAAGAGTCACATTTTGTGCACACACCTTTTTCACTTCTCTAGTTGCAGCTAATGTTCTGAAGACTTCACAGCTGTTTCCAACATATGTCTGTGTGATACCAGCTGCTCTAAAGAAGTCTGCTTTTTTCTTTCATGGTTTCAGTGCAGAAGGCAAGCACTGCTACTACAAAGCCCCAATTTTTTTGCCAGCACAGCTGCATTGTTCTATTCAGTGTGCAGTGCCATCCTGAGCCACTTGCTTATAGAAGGAGGAAGAGGAAGGAAACCGGTAACTGGAGCTGCTTGTCCTAAGGTATTCGTTGTGAGAAGTTAAAGAGCGCCTGGTGCATTCATATACACCTCTGAAATTATCAAAGAATTAAAATCTCAACTTCTGGGACCTTCTGGCAATGTAACTCCATACCGAACCAAAAAGCCATGGTGACGGTTTCAGGTCTGGCTTGTGTTCACCCTCTCTATTTCTCCAACGGATGAGGAAGAGCAACCAAAATCATCTCCTTAAATGTAATTGTATGTAGAATGTGGATTTATTAAATAGAATAGAGCTTTATTTAAAAAAAAAAAAATGTGTTTGTGTGTGCATACAGTGTGCATCTGCTCCTAAGAATTCTGACACACAGAAAGGAGCCAGGGAAAAACAAGCCAGAGGTTACCCCTAACTTAACGGGCCATGTTGCCTTGTGGCTTCTCAATAGGTTTAAGGACTAAGGAGAACTATTTCCAGAATACCTGTACCCTGACCTTCGTGCCTCGATGACATAATACATAATAAAGCACTCCAATAAAGCCAGATATATTAACTGAAAAAAACACTTATGTGTGTACATCGAACGTTGTTTTTCTTCTTTGTGCTGCTTCTTGGTTGTTGCTATTAACATCCCTCCCATGTAGTCCAATCCCTTCCTGACTTTTTCTTAATCGTATTTTGAGAAGGCACTTTTCCTAACAGTGCACTAACCATTTATGATGTATCTGTAGGGCATGGAGCCCTGGGCGACAATGTAAATTAGCCCATACTGTATAATATCTTGCATCCTAGGCAGAAATCTTCACCACACTACACCTCTCTATGGCGCATTCCATTATAGACCTACCTGAACCTTATAAACATTAACTGAATGTTTGTATCATTGTTGTAATGGTGAAACAACTGCATTTTCCAGCCATCTGGCATGTCAATAAGATAACACAAGGAAGAATGTAATTGAAAGTATCTAGAGAACCACAGCTATGGAGAGATATTAGTAGAGTCAGATGCAGTAATCTGGAGGATCCATCTCTCTCTCTGCCCCTCCATCCTCTTCTGGGCTGTTTCCCAACAGGGATGCTCAGGAGAAAAGAGGAATGTCTATTCAGCAACAGGACAAAATTACCTTCAGCGCTATTTACAGAAAACAGGTTGGCTACTGCAAGCAGACTGAACCAGCACAGCACAAAGCCTGCTCAAAACACTTAGCCTCAGCATTCAACTTGGTAATGATTCAGGCCTCCAGGGAAGACAGAGCACAAGGGTCAAACATTAAAACAACATTAGTTAAAAAGCATGTGTGTTAAGGCCATGGCTAGAAGAACATGACATTTTTTCATACATCTCAGGAAAGTATAGAAATACAATATGCCCTCTGTAGAATGCTCACTTTTTAGATGCAAAGTAGGCTGGGACCATGAATAGTTATGAATTATACTTAGTTAGTGCTGATATTGTGCTCTCCAAAGGCTTTTTCTTTTCCTGCCATGTGGGGATGCACTAGAAATTCAACCAAAGAAAATATGTGGGCAGGAACAAAAGACCTCAGCCAGCTGCCAGATTTATTCAGAACAGTACAACGAGTGTGGTCCTAGAAGGGAGGAAATTGCTGCTGCACAGTTGGAGTCAGTTCTTTCATTCAGTGTCAGAACAAGGCTTTCTAGCAGGGTTCCTACATGCAAGGCAACTTAACAAATATAAGAATGGCTGTATTCAGGCAGACCACAGTCCATCTAGCTAAGTATCCTGCCAATAGTAAATCCTTTGGAAAGATTATAGGAACGGGACCAGAAGACATTGATGTTTTCCAGGATTATTCTCTCAAATGGCAACCTTTCACAGCAGTAGAAGTACCATTTTGCATTGGGCTGGAGAGTAAGCTTGAACACAGTGTCCATGATGCTTAACTGTGGGCATACCCTGAGGCATGGTTTTGGCTCAGGCTAACTCTGCCATTGAGATAGTGCTCAGGAGCTATTTAGGGACTATTTTGTGCCAAGGACTGTTCCCACGGGCATAATGAACAGGACTGTATCAGGTCTGACTCCACATTTCTGCAGCTTTTCTTCTACCATTAGCCCAGCAGACACAGGTGCCCTCGTACTGCACTGCCCCTCAGTTACATACAGTAGAATCATAGAATCGTCGAATCATTTTGGTTGGAAGAGACACTCAGAATCATCAAGTCCAGCTGTAACCTAACTCTAGCAGTAAACCATGTCCCTATGAACCTCATTTAAGTGGTTTTAAACATCTCCAGGAATGATGACTCCACCACTTCCCTGGGCAGAGTGTTCCGGTGCTTCACAACTGTTTCCATGAAGAATTTTTTTCCTAATATCCAATCTAAATCTCCCCTGGTACAACTTGAGGCCATTTGCTCTTGTCCTATCACTTGCTACTTGGGAGAAGAGACCAACACCCTCTGTGCTACAACCTCCTTTCAGGGAGTTGTAGACAGTGATAAGGTCTTCCCTCAGCCTCCTTTTTTCCAGGCTCAACAGCCCCAGTTCCCTCCACTGCTCCTAATAAGACTTGTGCTCCAGACCCCTCACCAGCTTCATCGCCTTCCTCTGCACTCTCTCTAGTACCTCAATGTCCTTATGATAATGGCCCAAAACTGAACAAAGTATTCAAGGTGGTGTCTCACCAGTGCCAAGTACAGTGGCTCAATCACTTCTCTGGTCCTTCTGGCCACACTATTCCTGATACAAGCCAGGGTGCTGTTGGCCTTTTTGGCCACCTGGGCACACTGCTGGCTCCTGTTCAGCCACTGTCAGTCAACACCCCCAGATCCCTCTCTGCCAGGCAGCTTTCCAGCCACTTTTCCTCGAGCCTGTAGCGCTGCCTGGGGTTGTTGTGACCCAAGTGCAGGACCCAGAACTTGGCCTTGTTGAACTTCATGAAATTGGCCTCAGCCCAACAGTCCAGCTGGTCCAGATCCCTCTGTATGGCCTTCCTACCCTCCAGCAGATCAACACTCCCACCCAACTTGGTGTTGTCTGCAAACTTGCTAAGGGTGCACTCAATCCCCTCATCCAGATCCTTGATAAAGAGATTAAACAGAACTGACCCCATACTGAGCCCTAGAGAACACCACTCGTGACCAGCCGCCAACTGGATTTGGCTCCCTTCACCACAACTCTTTGGGCCTGGCCATCCAGCCAGTTCTTTATCCATTGCAGAGCACACCCATCCAGGCCATGAGCTGCCAGCTTCTCCAGGAGAATACTGTGAGTTATGGTGTCAAAGGCTTTACTGAGGTCTAAGTATACAATATCCACTGCCCTCATCTACTAGGTGGATTGTCTTGTCGTAGAAGGAGATCAGGTTGGTCAAACAGGACCCGCCTTTCATAAACCCGTGTTGACTGAGCCTGAACACATGGTTTTCTTGTATGTGCCACGTGATGTCACGTGATGTTACTCAGGATGATCTGGTCCATGACCTCCCCGGCACCGAGGTTAAACTGATAGGTCTGTAAAAACAGCACTAGGAGCACTGCTACTCTATTTGCATGTTATTGACTTACAGATATCCCACCCCCCAACACAAAACTTACTACAATGTTTTGGGACCACAGAAAGAAGCAAAGAAACCTGGGAACAAGTACTACACAGCTTGGACAAAGCTGACTGGAGTTGACTAGCCTCAGTACTCTTGCTCCATTTTATTTAGCAGCATGAGAATATATTTTCATTTAAAAGTTCTCAGTATTTAATCTTCAGTGAATTTGACCACTTACTTTTTGAATCCATATAAGTTTTTACTATCTGTGACCATGCTAGAACAAGGAGTTCAAAGGCCTGATCTGGGAAGAACCACTTCCCTTCCCTTTGTTTAATACATGCACCACGTTTGGTCTGTATATCTGGTCACGTGCTTTTTGCAAGCTTGGAGAGCAAAAAGTCCGAACAAATCCGTAGATATGGGACACCTACAGTGACTTCTTACTATTAGGCAGGATGATAAGAAGGGCTGGAGGATATGGGACATCCAGCTGCAGAGCTGTGCTGCTTTGACTGAAAGCCAATTGACTTAGTTCATGCAGTTAGAAACCTTCCTTTTTTGTAGCTAGCATAGTCATGGTTTGGATTTAGTTTGAGAACAAGAAGACAACACCCTGGGGCAGAATTAAAGTTTTTCATTGTTGTTGTCTGGAAGCCAAGGGCTTTCTGAGGTCTCTGCCCAGAGGTGTGAGACAGCAAGGAAGGGGGGCATAGATGGGGCAGACGTTGACTGACATCCAGACTGATGAGTAAGAATATTCCATGACATTAGCATCATGTTTCGTATTTAAGGAGATTCAGGACTTCCCAGCTAGAAGGATAGACAGAGACAGAGACCCATTTTGGTTTCTGCTCTGTTTTCAGTGGAGTTCTGTTCAGGAGTTTCTTTAGTTCAGCCTTTTGCTGTTCTGCCATTTTGCAGAGGCCTCTGGACCTTTCTGCCTTTTTCTCTTTTCTCTCTCCAGGATCGGCTGTTCAGGACCAGGGTACTTCTTCATGGGAGTGGCTGCTCGATGTGGACAGAGTTTGCAAGGAGTTGCATTGAGTATCTTTTATTTTACATTCATTTCCATTATATATATATACACATATATACATATATACATATATATTAGTGTTATTTTGTTATTTTATTAAACTGTGTTTGTCTTAATCCATTAGTTTCTGTCTGAACTTTTGATTCTCTCTCCTTTTTGGGGAGGGTTGGAGTGAGCAAACGGCTATCATGGTTTTGAATGGCTAGCTCAGGTTAAACCACGACGAGAGCTCTCTGGGTTCTGATTGACTGCTGCTTCTTGAGCACTAGCACACCCGTACTGGTGAAGACACAGCTAGTCAAGACATTGTGCGTGGTATCCTAATGACTAGCCAGTTCTGTCATGGTTCTGACACAATTAAGGAGTTTTTTGCAGACCATTTACAAAGACTTTGCAGGTTGCCATTAGGGACTTAAAGATATATATTAGGGACTAAAGATAGGCATGCAGTTAGTGGGGATCAGCATTTGCATTATGGCTAAAAGGTTGCTGTGTAAATGAGATCCATCTTTGCAATTCTATGCTATTATGAGTGTGTGTGTGTATATATATATATACAAATCTATGCTCTTGCTGGGAAACCTGAAGGATTGTTACTCAGAGTACGTAAAAACACTTTTTTTTTAGTGCAAGGGTGACTGAGCACTAGGACAGGTTGACCAGAGATATTGTGGCGTCTCTATCCTTGGACGTATATGAAAGCCTTCTGGATGTGGTCCTGGGGGCAACCTGTTCCACGTGACCCTGCTTGAGCAGGGGTGTTGGACAAGATGACCTCCAGAGGTCCCTTCCAGCCTCCACAGTACGGTGATTCTGTGATTCTGTTAAAAGGCTAAAGACACTTCCATAAAGCTGAAAAAATGAACAAAGGAGTCATGAATCTGTTTGACTTATCAAATGCCTCAGATTAGAGAGAAAACACATGCCAATTACAGTGAGTGAACAGCAGCGCTGTCTCTTAAATCGATCTAGTAAAGTCTCATTCAAAGGAAGTTGGCGCAGTTTTGCAGTTCTTTAGATTATGAAGTAATCTGCCAAGCTGAAAAGTGGAACCTCAGCCTGCCTCTGTCAGTTGCAGTTGCACAGAACACAACACAAAGCAACAGATCTGCTGCACCAGAGAGGTTAGAAGGGTTTACTGGAGACTTGATGTTGCTATGAAATAGCTCTATTTATACAAGAGAAAGAAAAAAAAAGAAAAAAAAGACAGAAAGAAAGAAAGGAGAACAATTTGATCCTTCAGTGTCTTCTCCCCCAGCAAACCAGACTAAGATACTTGCCTTCAGTCAAACACATGCTGTATGAGTACTCTGTTCGTGTAACAAAGGATCTTATTTTCAGTGCTGTTCCTTTAGGTCACTGTACTTCCTAAAGATCTACATTCTGAGTTAAAATCATAACAGAACATAAGATCCCTCAGGATTCCCTGTACATTGTAGCCTATTTACACATAATTGTTAAATTCATTGAGATATATAGCACCAGCTCTTCCACCTGCTTATGCTGCAGAGGGAGCACCGAGGACCATGGCTGTCCTGACAGCAGCACCCACATCATTCCAGAATGCACCTCCTGCAGCCTGGGATGTTAATATAGATTAATGTTTGTGATACTGAGATCTTGCTCCCAAGTGTGCCTTTTCTACACTTACAAACTCTCAATCGGCAAACATATAAGAATACGATGAGATTAAGGAGCTACAATGCCCTGGACACCATTTGTAATTAATTTCGATAACCTGATACACCAATATAAAAATGGTTGCTATAGCAACCTAAAGTCAAGACAAAGAGCTGGGTGTGTTAATTGGCATGCAGTGTGAGTAGCTAATTCACTGGTTTCTATTGCTATGGAAACATAACTGTCATTTTACACTGATGACAAAGGGCTGAATTATGTTGGGTTTTTTNCTCCTTCCTTCCCTCCTTCCTTCCCTCCTTCCTTCCCTCCTTCCCTCCTTCCCTCCTTCCTCAGTTTATTTAATTACATTTCGTAAATGAATGCAAATCCTAGTCTCAGAGATGAAGGATTTCCTACCTAAATTAAGTATTTACATGGCAGCAATGCTGGAATTGCTATGCATTCTTTCTTTCCGTGTTCTCTTTGCTTTGAAATTTGGACACAGATTTGAACTCTATACATTAATGTACTGGTTGTGACATAACGTCATAAATGCAGAATAAGCTATATTAGAACAGTATGTGTTGCTATTCAGCTTTTCAGGACGTTTGTCCTCATAACACTTTTCAAATCCAGTCTGTCCCAGTCTCTTCTTCAGCAGCATGGAGCAAGTCCATATCACTTGGCTTGGGCAGTCTCCGTTTCAGTTGACTTGTCTACCTCCCTCGTAGACCTTTCATATCATTGGTCTATTGGACTCATGTTTCACATATGCTTCCTATCCAGGCCTGTCTTCCTTCTCTGTGCTCCCTGTCCAGCCCCAGTCTCTCCCTTGCTCTTCCACAAATCTCTCTTACAGCTTCACAACATCAGGCCTCTCTCTGTGCAGTTTGCATCGTTCTTCACATCTGCCTTTTGTATTTTCTTCATACGAGACTGGGGCCTTCCACCTCCTTCTTATTGCCCTTATCTAACAATGAGTTCAGAGGAAACACTAGCAATATAGTGTCCCAGCTTCTGATTCCAGTTTCTGGATCAGTATTGCATACCATCTGCAGTATCCCACACTTACAGTATGGGGCATTGTCTCAGGCAGTTCTGGACTGGGCCACATGCAGGAAGAACGTCTAGGACATCTTTACCGTAAGAGCACAAGTCACGTTCTTGGTATAAATGCTACAAATTTGACAGATTTTAGACAGAAAACAAAACATTTCCAGATTTTCCAGAATTTTAGAACATGGGGAAGGCAATACCTTTTCTCTGTCTTGTCCTCAGAAAGCAAATGGTTTTGAGTGAGGTGCTCCTCATATTGCTGAACTGGTTCGTATCTTTAGGAATGAAAATTTCAGATCAAGTGGATAAAATTTAATAAAGCTACAACTTTTAAAATAAAGTATTCTGACAAGTGCCAGGTAACCTTAAGCAGTGCTGTGACATCAACTACAGATCACACCAACAAAAATCAAAGTATCTGACTTGGAAGAAGTTAGGTGTGTAGTGCTTTATGCTGCCCCAGAAATCTGTCATTAAGGTTTAGTCTCTGATGTTGGTTATGCAGCAACAAGCTATGCTAACATGATGAGTCATATCAGTGTTTTAATGGCGTCTCTACACCATTATCATGGGCTAGGATTACAAAAGACCAATACATTGAGAAACAGCTTCTGGCTGGAGTTTTTTGGAGAGATCTGTCAGCAAGCTGACCACAGGGTGTTTCCATAAATGACTGCCTGAATACTTACTTAAGTAACATTGTGTTATTTACAGTGGCACCAATGTCTTTGTTCAGTGTAGTTTTTAGTTTAAAACAGAAATATCCTAAATATACTTTCTTTGGTATCAGAGGAGTCACAGATCTCACAAAATGCAATTTTTTTCTTGACAGCTTTTTTTTTTTTTCCCCCATATATCAAAGCATTATGACATGTAAACTGTCAGTTAAAGAAGAGCTGTCAGAGGTAGAGGGGACCAGAAAGCAACTGGAGGCTGGCTGAACAAGACAAATTCCATCCTATATGTTCAAAACACAAGTCAGCTCTATAAATCCAGTCTATGTTTTGTTACATTTGGGAAAGGAGCAGATTTCCTTTTTAGAATCTGTTTTCTTTCTGAGGTTTTTGAATAGTGCAGAAACACATGATTCTGACTGTTTGTTAATTGCTTTAGTAATAGCAAATATTAATGAGAAGAAACATTATCTTCTTTGGATCACTTGCAACAGCAGTATCATACAGTTCTTCTGTATCTTGGTATTGTTAATTAGATACTACAAAGAGATCTTCAGTAGCTCAGATAACAACATCATTGATTAGCATTACAGCCATAAAGATATCTGAACCAAATTCCATCTGGAGCATGCAAAAAATGCAATCCTAGTCACAATGGATGTATGAAAATCTGACAGCACAGGGCCTAAACCAGTCAGAAAGGACACACAAAGCAAACCAAAAGCACTAATTTAATAATCTTTTTGTTGGACTTTCAGTGAATTCAAGTCACAATTATGAAGTTATCAAAAGAAATGCCTCCTAATTGAAGGAATTGTGTTATTCCCATAGCTTTTAAAAATATTTTAACATCTTCCATTATTAACTCTCCCTGTAAACAGTCCCACTTCTAATATTAATTATTTCTGCAAATAATATTACCGCAGTGGTTACTTATATTTCCCTAGCAGGACAATAGGCAATAAAGAAAACAAAGGAGACATTTCAAATATACTTCAATCATACTGTTTCCCCAAGCAAATAATTCAGTTTAAAACTAGATCAAGACTCACACATTGCCAGTAAGAACTAATTTTCTGTGTTCTACATGGAGACATTATTTATAAGCAGATCCAGAGGCTGTTTTAATGACCTCATTTTTCATATTGTTCCATATGAACAATACACACATCTGAGAGATCACTCCATGGACATTTCCTCCAGATATACAGCTTGCTTAAGACTTTCCCACCCCTCCCTTTCCCAAATTATTTGTTCCCACTATCAAGCTGCAGTTGACTCCATTCATAAGAATGACAAGGCTATTCATGGAATCAATTCAATAAATGAAATTATTAATTTTAAAAAATGAAATTCAAACAAAAGTTATTTCGAGGGCTTAGTTTAGTCCGTATCATTCCATAGAGGAAGTTGGACGAATGTGAAGGGGGAAGGACAGAAACCTCTTAAAGTATTTTAGCCACAGAAGAAATTGCGAGGTTGAATCACAGCCACAGTGAGACTGTGCCAACCCCCAGGAGTTGCTCCTTTCTTGTGTCCGCACTGCACATTGCAGTGGTGTACAGATATGCCCAAGCTAGCTCCATGTGATATTCTCAGCAGGTTAAATTGGTTTCCAGCTACTTTGGGTAGGCTGCTTCCACTTTCCCACCTAGATCAGCTGGAGCCCCCTGGTGTAAGTGTAATCTGTGCACTGGACTATTATGCGGCAACCTATAGTCCAGCTGAAGTGCAATCAGGCTAGTTAAGTTATGACCCTCATGGGTAACCAAAGCTTGCAGTTGACTTAGGATGCAAAAAACTGTCTCAGTGAAATTCTGATCCCAATGATATCACAGTCAAATTTTTCTCTGTCTTCAGTGTAGCAAATATTTCAACCTTTGCAGCAATTGCTGAAGAGCATGTTTTGCTACTATTTTTCATATCTATCTTTTAAAATGTATTACATTTCCAAGAGAAATGACCTGTCAGCACTGCACAAACAGACAATCCAATTACAACACAAACTCTTGCAATATAGATACCATACCCTGACAAAGCCTCTTTACCTAAGTAGTTCTTTTGAAAGCAGAATTAATCTGTCTAAGGTTACTTCAGTTTTTTTCTGTGTGTCAAATTCACAGCTGGGAATCGTTGTGTTAGAGAAAGTAACCACTGTTTTCACTCAGCTGAAAACAAACATTGCTGAAACCTGCATTTGGGGTCATTCATAATTTCTCTTTTCCAAATGCAGTTTTATCAGTGTATGTTCATTTCTGATTCATTGTAAAACGTGCCTAATGACCATTTTTAAAGCTTCAGAGTCACATGAACTTTTGAATGCTCCAGCAAGATAAAAATGAAATGAAAAGGATAGTAAATCTGATGTAAGTAAAAAAATCAATCTGAGAGCAGCTCAGCATGTGGAGTTAGAAAATAAGATTTTATTACAGAATGATGCTTGTAGAGTAAAAGTTCCAACATGAGACATCATCTGTTATGAAGAAACTTGGCAGGTGGGCTTGGTGATATCCACAGGCTGCATATCCGCACTACAGAGGAGCCTAGGTACAACTACAAGTTTACTACAAATAGAGTCTGTTACAGTTTAAGCAAGTGGGAACTTGCCTAGTCGTTTTGATGAGACTAGGTCTGCACTCTACACAGCTGCTTTCAGCTGAGGTCAAGAATCTCAGGTAGAGCTGGACACAGCCCTCATGTGACCTGGGATAGGAAAATGGTCATCCTTTCCACACGGGTCCTTCTGTGGTGCTGAGACATGCCCAGTGTCACTGCACTGTCCCCACCAGAGGGGTATCAGGCAGCTGCATGGGCACACAGCCACAGGCAGAGGAGTCCCACAGATAGCATGACAGAGCCAATAGAAACAATTCCTAGACCTTATTTTCTCCTGTTTCCTGCTCCCCTGCTGCAACCCTGGCATCATGCAGTCTTTGTTCTCATACCTGACAGGCATGCAGAGGCCAGTGTCACTGCTGCCAAGAGGAGACAGAAGCTAATGGGGGAAGGGTTGCTAATAAACTTCCTTCTCCTTCCTGCCTCCCCATACGTTGGCAGATCTCCCCTCTCATTGCAGCAAAGCAAAGCAGCAATTGTACTCCCTTCATTTTCACAAAGCCATGTCATGTTTTAACATGCGGCTGTAGGAAAATTCTTCACTGATGTGACACTGAGAAACCTTTCTCAAAAGAATATGTCAATACAGTTGAAGCTAGGAAGCTTACTGTAAGCAATTACATAGAAAAAGGAAACCAGAAGCTAAAACACCCTTTCGTGGCTGGGAATTCTTGAGTAGTACAATACTCACTCTGTCCAAACATTTTAAAATGGCTTGTTCTAAGAATCCAGGGGCTTAATGTCATTTGGCTAAACATCTTCATAAATTAGCTTCTAGAGATCTAGCTAGTTTGTTGAAAAAGAAGACTGCTGCCCCAGGTGAGAAACTGATTTTAATCTAAAACATTTGGACCTCAGGGAAAGCAAATGGCATTTCATATGCAATAGAAAATAGACACTGATTGTATTTTACCTGCAGCTGTTACGTCAACTTCGAAATTATTTTTTCACTGTATCAGCACACTATACAACCCTCAAAACTAATTGTTGCCCTGTTGAGCACTAAAACTAAAATTGTAGCAACAAACTCAGCTACTTTGTATTCCTAGATTGTCTGACAGAAATATCAGGCTTACCCAAGAGAAGTCTCAAAGTCAGACACGTAATGCTGTTGCAAAGTGCTATGCTGGAAAACTTGACCCAGGTAGCAAACTGCAGAGGATTACAGTCCATATAGTGTAACTCAAGGATGAGTTTGCATCCGTAACAGAAGAACATACAGCAAGTTTAAACTAATTTAAATGGGTTTATATAGCAAACCATCGTTCTAGTACCATTGTCTAGAAGAATAGAGGTATTGCTAATGTTACTCTAAATAGTACCTTTGTAGTAAATAGTACCTTTAATGGTGAATGTTCACTGTGAAAATACAGGAAAGTGACTGTAGTCTTTGGTCATCTCTCCTGTACTTTCTGCGTGACTTTTCTCAGGCTGTAAACCTGGCAGGCCAAGAACTGTCTTTCTGTAGGTGAAAATATTTTGATAGCTACCAGAACCCAGGGAATAAACAATAATAATGTTCAGCTCTTCAGGAAAGGTTGTTTTCACACTGTTTCCTATGGGTTCTGGCTTCTGTTAAACATTCTGTGCTGATAGCTGTTGCTTGTGGAAAAAAATACACCCAATTCTCAGCCACATTTGGTCTCACAAAAATTTTGTGCTTACTGTGCACAAAAATGGATCTAAGCTCTTATAGGGAAATGTACTATGCTATTTTCACCTCTTCAGAAATGTAACAGCATTCCAATGTTGGAAAGTTTCATTTCCATAGGGAGCATCAAACTCCTTCAAACACCAGGAGTTCAGTCTTTCCAGGCTGTGTTTGCCAGCTGTTTTCTTAAACTTCCTGAGGATTAAATGATCTTTGCAAAATTCTACAAAAGTGAGTTTTGATGGCAACTATACTTGCTGTAGTTGTCACTGTATGGTTGGGTTCCTTTCAGTTTCAGAGGTATATTGAACCCCTTAAAACGTTGCCTCACTATGATGACTGTTATTTGGGATACTACTGAAGCAGAGGAAAGTTCAGAGGTCACAGTAAATATCATGTGAGGAGTATATCACATTAAAAACAAACCTCATGCCCCTTGCACAGCAGGAACCAGATGTATGCATTTTAATCGGCAAATTCTGCTTTAAAAGTCAGAATTATAGCACAATCTAGCTTGGAGGGGACATCTGGGTAGCACTTAATGCAGCCCAATGCTCAGAGCAGGACTAGCTGCAAATTCAACTTGGCTTGCCCAGGCCTTTATCCTGTAAAATACCTAAGGATGCAGATCTACAGCCTCTCTGCACCAGTTTCAGTGCTTGACCTCTTGTAAAGAATTTGTTTTGCTTTGCTTTGCTTCATAGCAGCATGAAGATAAATGTCAAAATTCTCTGTTGAGTTAGAGCAGTTTTACATCATGCAAATGAATTGGCAGCAGCAGGATCAACACAGCTTAAGGCATCCTCAGGGGCACTGATGCTGCCAGAGAAATACCTTGTCTCTTTCATTCGATGTTTGGGGGGCATGGGAAAAAGAGTCATTGGGGAGGCAAGGCCACCCATGAGATTTTCATGATCAGCCAACACACAGTGCTGTTCAGGGAAGATTTCTAAGACAGGGAAATCGAGCCAAAGGGAATCTTAAAGACATTTGTAAAACACATTTACCCACATTCACTTCTGCATTGTGTCCAGAGCTGAAGGTGAGAGACGTACCTAAAAATCTGTGCTTACTGCATCAGCTGAAGAAGTTTTTGTAGCTGAGGCCGTGCTGAGTGGTGAGTGCAATGACCACATGCACAGAGAAACTTTTCATGTACAGGCAGATAATTAGGTCTCCAGTCTCTCTGGAAAACAGAGGTGAGAGTTTTGGCAGGCAGAGCAGTGGAGACTTTATTACTATGGGAACAGGAACTGCACCTTCCTTTGATTTCAATGCAGTTCTTCGTATTAATCAGGAATGTGACGGTGAGTAATGGCTCTTGTAAATCATCTTTGATGTTGGATCAAGCTGCTATGTATTTACTCTTCTATTGAAGCACAGAAGTCAAGGTGCTGACATTACTTGATTTTCTTTCAGTTGTAAGATGTATGTTCCCCTGAGGGACCCTTCAGACAGGAAATGAAGGAGGAAGCCTTTCATCCCTGTGATTGTATATCGTCCCAAAGGCCTGCGCTCAGTGCTGCCCAGGAGCTATAAGAAAAGTCAAATGATTCAAATTTGCTGTACACACAAAAATGTGCATCTTTTTGAAGGGTTTGTTTCTGAAGTGCAATCAACTTTCTACACATGAGGTAGAAAATGGAGATTAAGTCTCCACTAAATCCCACTGACTGATACGCTTTCAAAGTGATGACATACACGCAATTACAGATTGGTGTTTACAGAGTCAAGGACAGTCCCTCCAGCACCCTTAATTAGAGGTTATGCTAGGATGTGGTTACAAACATTCAGCTTCATCCAGACACTTCCCAAATCCCAGGCCCTTATTGATAAAATTCCCTGGGTTTTATAACTGTGGTGTTGTGATTGAATGTGATGATGTGACAGGATCCCTGCTGAGGCTGTGCTTTCTTTTGGAGATCACAGAAGCCGCACAGCAATTCCAAAACGGGTAACACGCTCAGTGTCCCTTCTCAGCTTGATGTTCAAATTCATTTGTAAAAGAAGCAGAGCTGTTATTCTTCCCCGATAAATGTTGTCTTTTGTACTCTTGCATATCTCAATTTGCCACGTCCTGGGTGGAGCAGCTCAAAAATATTTTAGAAATATTTGTGGTCATAGCATATTGAGACGAAGTAGCAGTGGAGTGGATGAATGTACCAAGTACACCTTTATGAGGCTGATATGGAACATAAAGATCACAATAGCCTATTAGCGATACTGGGAATTGCCTAAATAGTTCAATAATTTTACCCACTGATAATTTAGAAGAGTGTTCCTCTTACTTGAATTTCTGTAGATGTCTGTTCTTGATTGCTATGTCATCTGAGAGCTGCTAAACCTTTTTTGTTTTACTCCTTCTGTCAAGTACATATTTAGGATTTGGGGTTTAAACAGAACCTCATAGATTCAGTTTGGATGGACCCTGTAATTTCAAGACATTTAAACCACTCTACTGTAAGATTTTCCTAGTTGATCGAATATCAAAATTATTCTGCAATTTACCAAACTTTCTGAGTTATTGTTTACAAGAAAGCCCTGTGACAAGGCTTCAGTGAAAGAGCAACTAGCTTTTTCCATTGTGATCTCTTGCTCTCTTTTGTACCTGAGAACAAAACAGATCTTTTCAGGCCTACTTCTTTTTTCTGTTTTATACTTGAAAAAAAACTTTAACCGGAAGAATCAAGGTGAGGGTTATTTTGGGGTTTTTTGGTTTTGTGTTTTTTGGATTTTGGGTTTTTTTTAAATAAAAGCAATAACATAGAAATATTTTCAGGTACTCAATGTGCAATTCTGACTCTAGATTTTTCAGAAATGTGAGCTTTTATTTTGGTAGATTTAAAAAAAAATCATTTGGAACATGCTGAAGTACTTTGAATGTCAGGTGTTATTCTGGAATTCCTACACATTTTCTTTAACCTATTGTGTATTACGAATGCCTAGACCATCTGAAATTTCAGATTTCTTTGGAATTCTATACTGCTGCATACTTTAATACCACTGTGCAAGGTAAAATGGTCATTTTAACTTCTGTTTAATTTTTGTCTTCTCAGACAAGGTTTCTGTGACTTTCTTTTCCTAGCGTAATAAAATTTTCTAATAACATTTTTTTCATTGTTCCCATTGTTTTATAGTGCTATTCTCCTCAGTAATGCCCCTCTACTTTATATTCCACTTCCTCCCAAGTCCGTATTTGCGTTTTCTCCCAGCAGAATGTCTGATAAAAAGGGACCTAACTTGTAAGACCTTCTGAGTGGCTTGTTCACTCACAGGCAAGAGCAGAGATGCTCTAGCTCTCCATCCTTGCTCCATGGTTGCAGCTTCACTACTGCAGCAGTTCAGCATCCCTGGATGTTTAATGTATTTTGCCGTGTTACAGGCCAGTGCAGAATGGAAACTGCCCTATAGCACTTCTTAAGTGGCAATGAATTTTGTGACTTCTGCATGACTGTTTGCTGGAGGGGACTTTGTTTAGCTTTGTTGGCCAAGTAAGAGATTCTTGTTAGAACCTTTAAGCGTGGTTTTATTTTTCTGTAGTTTTCTTTACACTTTCAAAAGTGTGGTTTTTTGTTTGGTTGGTTGCTTTGGTAGTTTTGTTTTAATTTTATTTTCAAAAGCTATTGGATTTTATATATTAACTGTATGTGGTTTATAGACAGATGGCAACTCTCTGGAACTCCCACCTTTCAGTGAAATAAACTTTCTCACGCAAAATAATTATGGTAGATGTTTAACTGTCTGTTGTCATTTTGTTTTCTAGGATATTTTCTTTCTTTCTTTGTTAACAAAGACTTCAAGAGATGAAGTTTGCAATAAGTTTTCTGCTCCTCCTGTAGGACAGAAAGAAACTAGTTAATTCTGACAATCTTAATTTACATGCATCCTAATTACATTATTTTTAGCATCTTACTTGTCACTAGGGTGTGGTTTTTTTTATTGTCTCTGTTTTGAGATTATTGTGGACAAGAAATAGTACAGTTGAGAGACTTAAGATTGTAAGAAATTCAGGTGTAACAAGAACATGAAAAAGACATTGTTGAACTATTTTACTTGGAGCCTGTTAATTCAGGGACTGATTTTGTGGGATGAAACTGGAGTAACAGCAGATCTGATGTTACAGGATCAGTAAGGGGTCTTAACGAGCAGGACTTCCTTCAGTGAGATGTATGTCATGTATCTGGAGGCTGAAGCAGCAGTGGTATTGTAAGAAGACAGTGGAGAGCTACCCCACAAGTTGACTTCCAAATAGGGGTGGTACAAGATTGCCTTTTAAAGCACATACTTATGCCTTAATAGGAAAAATAATAAGCCACTGGGGCCATCTCTCACATGCTATTTCTGTGTGAACATATGGTCACAGCAGTTTTCTCTTTAAAAGCTTCTGTGATTCTGTTTCCCCAGTCATATGTGCTAAAAAAGTGAGAAGTACTTGAGAGTGAGAGGTATTAGCTTTTGATGTATTTATAAAATTAGAGGTGTTGACAAAATCCAGGTGTGACTTAGGCTTTCAATGTCTGTGTTGTCTTTGCTTAGACAATTTCCTCCAGGTATTTTGCAGAACCTTTTAGAGTTACTGTCATCTGGCATTGCACAAAACCAGTGTGCCAGTGTCCTAGTCCTATTAGCTCTTCAATAGCCACTTAACTTTTAATGTGAATAGTACTAGTGACTCTCGTGAGGTTTTTTTTTACAGGAGATCTGTACACAAGCAAAAGTGACAGCAGGATTCACGTCCAAGTTTATAAATAATATGTTAATAAAATTAGCATAGCTGTCATTGCAGTTAGGCCTAGGTTACTGATTAATGCTTCCAAGCACTGCCACAGTAAAAAACACAGTAACAGATCTCTTCTCATGCAGCACAACTTCTCTCAGTCACCTGAGGTGGTAGATGTGCTTTGCAAAATGCAGTGAGGAAAAACAACCTTCTTGAATTCTGCTGGAAAGGTGGTAGAAGGAGAGTGTGATCTCCTGTCAGATGTAAATGTTGTGACCAAAAGTATAATATCCATCTTTATCTCAGTTAACACAAAAAAGCACGGAGGAGAAGATCCCAGCTCTCAAACAGATTGATGCTTAAGCCTTATAGCAATGTGTTTCAGCAGACTGTGTCGTCTCTGGATCACTCTGTATCCTGTATTCATGAGGGTTGCTCTGGCTTTTCCACCTGTGTCTGCCCTGCTTTAGTGGCTTTCCTTCTCAGGACAGCTAGGTTTACAAGCTCTTTTAAAGTGCATCAAGTGTAACAGCTTATGGTCTTCATACTGCTGTAGATATTTCACTGCAGTAAAACAATTTAATCATCATGGAACATATTGAAAGAATCTGTACAGCACATTACTTGTCAGACCTCTTTGCTTTTGGTCTTCATTAATTCCTAGACACATTTCAATTTCACATAGTAACTTTTACCATTATTGCAATAGCTTGTAGAAAATATTAGCTCCCTGTATAATTTTACTGTTATATTAATTTTATTAGCTACTTCTCATAGTTCTCTGTTATCCTTTTTACTTATGGAAGAAAAGCTCTGGAATATGATTGCTTCTTGTCTTCTTATCATCATTATGAAAGCCTATAAGAATATTATTTTATATTATATGGCATCTTATTGAAGGACACCTGACCCAAGTTTAAGCTATTTGCTTAGAGAGAATGGATTCTTAAGCTAAGAAGTGCAATTCATATCATGCTGTGTTAATCTGATCACTTACCTCCTGAGAGTGATTCTTCCAAACATTCCAGGGAGCACCCACTTTCAGCTATAAGTCAAGCACGAGAGATACCTAGGTTTGGTCACTCAGTTTGACAATGTCAACCTCCTACAGTCAATAAAAGAAAAAAAAAAAAAAGAAAATTTATAGCTGCCTATAGTCTTCACAAATTAATCAGCTCACAGATTTTATTGTGCTATGAAGATTCTGCTTTAATTACAGTGGAGCTCAGTGAAGAAGATCGGAGGTAAAAGCATAAGCACCAGTGCACTCAGACTCTGCCTTCCAAATGGTGTTCATCAGCTACCGTCAGGTCAAAGTTTGGCTTTTTAACCATTTGTTTGATGTGGCCAATGTTGGAATTCAAAAATAAAATCTCCAAACTAATGTGTTTTCTATTTGTCAAACACAAATACCTCATTCTTCCACCTTTTCTTTCCCTGAGATCAGTGCCAGGGTTATAGAAGGATGTGGGAGGCCCAGCGAGAAATGAAATCAGGACCATAAGCTGGGCCATAGGGCTCCTATTTGTCCTTTGCCTGCTCTGTATCTTTTTGTCACTGACTCTATGGGCCCTCCAATGTATGGCTCTAGCCTGGTTTGGCCCCTGGTTTATCTGTAGTCCAAACATCGGTAAGTATTAGTAGAACATGCTGGTAGAACCCAATTTCAGCTCTGAAACAAAAATGGGGTCTTTCAGATACATGTTTACTAACAGAATTGCCTCACAATACCTGTTCCCATCCAGCATATGTCAAGTTTTCAGTATGATTCTTTCTCACTTCTGGTTGGAAATGCCTAGAGGAACCATGACCTCTTAAACCTTCGTGTTCAAACATTTCTTGCAACAGATATGATTCTTTTGATAACAAATTTCACTACAATTAAATGGTGTGTTTAGAGTAATATACATTTAGTTGAATATGTTGTAGCTGGCTCTAGTTGTTCTCTGCAACCGAACACAAGGGGTTTTACTACACTAGAAGAATGATATAATCTTTGTCTTTTGAGAGCTATCTTTTGTTCTCAAAACTGATCTTTAAATGAGGTAATATCAGTAGGTATCTTTAAACTTAAACTGTATTCCAGATCTTGGCAATGAAGCTCTACTGCAAATGAAGAACTGGATAAATAACATTTTCTCACCTCCACCTGATCTTACCACTGTCTGTAAATTTTCCAGACTTTTTTTCCAGAAAATTGCTGTCTGAAACCTGTCACTCAGAGCTAAGACAGATGAATAATCAGGTAATGTCAAACCTTTTTAAACAGCCCTTGAATCCCTTCAGTTCGAAGCATTGTTACAGCCACTGATCTTTTTATAGTTATACAGCCTGTAATCTGTTTTATTCTCTTAGGTATTTCAGGGTTTCCTTCTGTCATTTTCTTTATATCTTAAGAATATGCCCCATAATTTAAGAAATTTAGCAAGCAGACTAGTTTTTACCAAGTACATTTATCAAGATATGAGAATAATTCAGATAACCTAGTAATAATGAAGCCTACAAACAGGAAAAAACCCTCCTCTTTTGAATAACTATAAAGGAGGAAATGAACTGTAAAAGCTGCTGATGGCCCTGAAACTGATGGGGAAAAAAAAAAAGGTAAGAACAAAATTTTTTTTTTCCTTAAGAGAATCTTTCATTAATTTTTGCAGGTTTTACCGGGCACTGAAAGCACCAGTGTGAATGACATGGAGAATGTAAGTAATCACCCTGGACCAGCTTAATGCATCAACCTTTGTCTTATCCTTGTAATCAGAACTCACTTGGATAAATGTATTTAATTAAGACTGTAAATGGCATGATGCTATGTAGTGGGAAGGGAACCATGGCAACAGTAACAACAGCACTTACTGCCAAGTTGTAATCAATACAGATATTTTACCTTGTGATGAGTGGTGAGCAGGTCTTCAAAACTGTGCAGTTAGACCATGGAGGCACGCACTACTATTACAGTAATACGGTAAGTGCACTTTGAACACATCTTTGTTTTCAGGGTTACTGCCTTGGACCAGAACTTCCTGTTGCCTTCAGTGAATGTTTGGAATTCTTCAGAGACTGATGGCCTGATAGCTAGGAAGTAGTTTGATCTGGGTCACTTGCTTTACTCAGTGTTCCCACTCATTTCAGTTTCCATTCCACACATACTGAGAAGGGGCTTCTCAGTGCATTATTATACAACATTAAAATTACTAGTGGTTAATTCTAACATTTTGCAAGAGCATATGCTCTTCCATGCTGTGTCATGTATGTGCTTTCCAGATCCATCCTAAAATTCATTTTTATTATCTTGACTAAGCACAATGTCTAGTGCCTGCCATAGTCTGCACAAAACACTATCAGTATAGGATGAAACCTTCACAGTAGGTAAAACAGTGGTAGTGCTCTTTTAGTTGGGGGTTGTTCAGACTCTTTGAAGCAGGCACCTGTATGACGGTAGAAGCATCCCTCAAACCTTTTACACAGCTGCCTATTTTGTAGTGTCAGAATTTCTTCTACCCAAAACGGTTTGTCAGATGCAAAGTTCTATGTGGAGTTAACGTCTAGCTGTCACCCCATTTCAGCTTCTACATGGCATAAAGACAGGCTATAGAGTTGTTTTTGGTTTGTCTTTTGCTGAAATTTTTGGCACTTGTGAGAGGACAGCAAATGATATGAATGGCATTCTATGACTGGAAATCTTTATCAAGTAGGAAGACTTTATGTCATTTCCTAGCTATGGTCAGACTTTCATTCCAATCACTCCTGGCTTGTTTGCTCTACACTCAAACGACCTCAAAGTAAGCCCTGAAGGCACTGATCTCCACTGGCCTGAGACATTTTCCAGGCACTCACAGTTCTGGTTCTGTGCAAGTTCTTATTGACTGCAGTCTGACCAAAGTACCAGCTCCTTAAGTGGAACTCAGAACCCAGAGGGGTTAGTCCTATTCTCTAAGTACATAATAAAGGCATAATTCAGGAGTTCAAAGCTGCCTGAAGTTCCTCTTGTAGTCAATGATGAGAAATTGGTGCCAGTGAAGGTCAATTAAAAACACTTAAATCCGAGGAACAATATTAGATTATACGAATATCACCATAAGTATTCCTTACCAAAATGTTTTAAGTGACTCAACTGAGCAGAGGTGCTTTGAGAATGTTGCACACTAGGAGTATTAATTTTCCAAATAAAATAATGTTCCCACTCTTTTTAATGGTTAGAATATACCTTACTTAGAGCAGTCCAGTGCTTACTGTAAAAAGTTGCCTGGAAAATGGTAGATCTGGTTTAAACTACCTTAAGGAGGTCAAATCTCCATTTCAGGCCTGGCAGTACCTCCAGACACCAGACTAGAAGCCTCCCTACCTGCTGTCGCTGAACCACTGTGCAAAAACACAGGCAAGGTTGGCTGAGTGTGAATAAAAGGGACCCCTTAGCATCATAGTGAGAACATGGCCAGGAGGGCACCAGTCCTGTGCCAAGACTGAGCCTTGTCCCTGCATTCCTACTCTGAAATGGGCTGTCAGAAGCAGCAAAGCTTTTCAGCCCCAAACTGCATAGGCAGGTCCAGTTTCCAGGCGATTTTTGAAGAGAAAACTGAGAATTTTTTTTTTAATTCTCTCCTAAGATTCCTCTGAGGACATTTAAAATCATGGGAGAAGGGGAAGAAACTTCTGGCTGCTGCAGTTGGCGCAATGGGCTGCAGCTCTGTACCCAGAAGCCAGCCTGCTCTGGGGTCAGGGACAGAGTCATGCAGCACATCTGGGGTCCCCATTGATAGGTAGAAAGCTGCTGGAGAGTAGGGAGTGTACTCTCCTGGAAATCTGGTCAATAAGCATATGAAAATACACTGGAAATTGCTTTAAAGTACAAGAATGTGAATTCTGAACAGCAAATCCCTTAGGAAAGAAAAAGAAAAAAAAAAAAAAAAAAAAAGAAAAAAAAAGAAAAAAGAAAGAAAACCTAAGATTTTCCTAAACAGAACTCTAAGCCTTTCAATAGATTCTCATTCAAAAGTAACTATGTGGGAAAGAAGGGAGTTGGAGCCTAGCACTGCTTTCTAAATCAGCCCTGATGTTAGAGACAATTCTTTGAATTGTTTCACTATTAGACTGACCAAAACTGGCTTAGAAAGAGCATGGGAGGACTTATTCCTAGATGCATTCCTATTCCTAGGCAAACAGAGAAAATATTCTTGATAAAAGCTTCCCAAAAATCTAACAATAAAGAAATCACTGCTAAAAGGAATGAACAGCAATTGATTACAGTTAAGGAAGCCACACACACTTTATGTACTTTTTCAGGAGAGTCTATTTGCCTAGATACCAGTCCTCACATCTTGATCTCATTACAAACATACCTTGCGGACAATGGGGAGGTAATGAAAACTGTTTAAGATAGCAAAACTTAATACTAAGGTAAATTTGCAGTTCCATATCCTAGATTAACTCACAAATTAATCCGTTTAACAGTTAAAATTTCAAATTGTGCACATAAGGAAAACAAGGATAAGTTATGCAATGAAACTTCCAATGCAGATCAAATTAAATTTCTTGGACCTTCTGAAAGTCAGTTCTTTAATGTGAAATCTCTTTTTACTGGAGTAGCTAACAGTAAAAAACAAACATAGCTTCCTCCCACCCCTCCAATTAAACCAGCCCAAATTACTTTCTCATTACTCATATATTTACTGTGACATTTTTCATAAAATGAATATAAGAGCAATTAATGTGGTTGATAAGGACAGACATTATTAGAGTACGCCATTTGTCATTAACTTGCTCTGCTTCATGGCACTACAGTCATGGTTTCTATTTACTTTTTACTTTAATTCAGATCTGTTGGGATTTTTTTAAGATTGAATATATTTCTTAAACTCGTTTGAAGTCATTCTCAAGTTTCTGCAGATAAATTCTTATTCCGCAGTTCATATGCAACACTGTTTGCATCTGTTATTAAACAACCTGCCACTTTCCTCTGCTCAGGAATTAGATGGTTAGTCAATATAACGCAAAAACCTATGTATAACAACATTCATAAAAGAAGTGAGAGCAGTAACAATCCTTTTGAACTGAAAACAAGATTTCAAACTAATAGGTGCAAAATACTCTGCCTAGCTGTAATATTTACAAAAATCATCACAAAAGGGTGCATCCATCAATTTTCTCTAGGCATTGTAGGATTTAAAGAATTTTTTTAATCAACAACACAGGAACATCGTAATTTTAACCTTTTAATCCTGTCTGCATTAAACACACAGAGATCTTTAGGCATTTGCAGTTGGAGCTGAGAATCACATCATTCCTTTTAAAGATAATGGGAGCTGAAAATATTTAACTTGTCATATGTCGTGTACCAATGCCCTCCCACACCAAATCAAAGCCTCATTCACTTCGAAAACATTGTTAATTGATAAAAGTTAGGGAGCTTGACATAAAGATGAATCTTTATTTCAGAACCCAAACAATGAATTTCAGGAGTCTCTGGAAAGGTCTTATTCTTCTTAAGGTCTTATTCTTCTTAATGTCAGTGCTTATCTAAAACTATCTAGCTTGGTTTGGCTTTCACCTATTAGTGAAATACATTGGACTGATAGCCACTCTGGACCAGGAACATGAACCTGGAGATCACACAGGAATGTAATTTTCAGATTTTCCTGTTTATTTTCTCCTTTCATTTCATTGTGCTAACAGTACGGAAGGTAGGCTATCTGACTACATTCTATCAGCTCGTCTTCTGGTCCTGACAAAGAAAAAAAGTAGAGTTCATAAAAATAGAAGTTAATAATTCCATACAAATATACTGCATTATTTCAGGATGCCTAAAGGGCATAGATCTGTTTCACCTTGGACAATCATTCATATTGTTTCTTCTTTTTCCCTGATCCAGGAGTCTCTAAAACATCTCTAAACATCTCTAAGATATTTAATTCACCTGCTGGGTTGCAGTGAATATAGACAAGCAATGGAAGCAGAAAAGATGTTGCTTTATTTATGCTTTTATGTATGCCTTTGAATTTATGGTAATGTGCCAGAGTATTGCCCCCAAAGGAGAATCATTATGATATTCTGAGAGATATCTGGATATTGCACTCAGATTTGGATCTTGTTATGAGTAATCTTAGTTTTAATGAGTGTATTTATAGGTACATTACAAACAGCTTATCATCTCAGAAATCAATGAAGGAACTTACAAAAGAAGCTAAAAAAAATTCTTGCTGCCCATGGCCCTAATGTATTTTTAAGTAATTAAAGGAAATTTTAAAATTCTGTTAAGGACAGCAGGACCTTGTAACATATAAAAGAATAAAATTCATTTTATGAAAGTAAATTGAAGAGGTTAGTAAACAGCTTACAGTCAAGACTCAGAAAAAGATGTAGTTTCCAAAAAGATTAAAGGCCGTTTGATTTCCCAAAACTCTCCTAGGAGTAACAAAAGGTCACTTAAGGAGATGGCTCATTTTATTCCCATGTCTTTGCAGTTGCATGAGGTGGGTGATATTAACATCCCTGTTCCTTAGTTCCTTCATTCCCAAAACCTCAGAGGAAAGACCTACACCCTCCAGGTTTTACTGAACTGACTTTCCTGCAGGAGATTGGAAGGGTTAGGAAGGTTAAAATAGAAAATGGGATCGTGGTTTAGTGGCTGGTCATGGGCTAAGGGTGGCAGAGGCTGCTCTGGCACAGCGTTACTGAGTGCTCGGTGTCAGCTGGCGCCTCTGTGGCTCCTGCTGAGCCAAGGGGCCAGCGTGCTGCTGCCACCCAGCTGGGGCTCAGAGCGAAAGGGACATCCCTTCGTTCAAACGTGCCTCTGAGAGCCGAAGCGTCTTGTTTAAAATGTGCATTTTCACAAATTCCTATACACATGTGCCTTTGCATTCATGATTGTTGTGGCTATTTCAAAATTCTTAAAACCGTATTCTTGGCAAGGTTAATAATATTCACTTGTCAGCATAGATACTGAATGGATACTGCATTTCCTGCAGCATAATGGAGATATTCATAGAGAGTGCCAACCCTATGATTAGCTTACCTAATAAATTCAACTTTCAGTGGAGGTACTGGATCAAGCTGGTCAACATAGTCAATTCACGTAAGCAATATTTGAATCAAATGCAGTCAGAAAACATAGGCAGTATTCAGAAAAGTCAAGCAAGAGTTAATAGGATCTAAGCCACTAAGAAGTAATACATGGTCATAATAAGAAACATTTTAGCTCTTTATGAGCTCTGGGTTCTGAATACACGGTTGTCAGCTTCAGGCTCGCAGTTGCCTATAAACAACCCTCCTGTGTGCCTTTCATAAGCACTTTAAAACACTTCAGCGCAAAGAAAGAAAAGTTTTTCTTGCTTTCTGGAAGACACAGAGTTTTGAACAACTTCTAAACTATATACTCAGCATTGCTTTCAAATATGTCTTGCATGAGACTGGAACTGAGCTCTTGTGCACAGTGAACAGGTTATGCAAGAGCACCCCCTGGATAAAGCAAAAAGTGAAATCATTTCCTCCTCGTCATTCTTACAGATTATTTTGGCAGATTCATTGTATTGCTTTGAATTGGCTTATTTCACAGAATTGTTTTGTTTTTCCTGAGAACTTAGTTAGAGCATGTGTACGTGTGTTGAGGGGCAGGAGGGAGGAGAGAAAAGGTGTTTTGCTATTTATGTTCGTTGCACACAGATACATGATAGCCATTGTGCAGAGTTTAGCAGAAAATAATCTGGATGCAGTGCTATGCACAGAGACCAAAGCGGACAGATCTACCCCTTTGTGGGCCAGTTCCCAGTCTTACTTCTTTTCTCAAATACTAATGTCTCAGAAGGCTTGTAACTGCTGCAATCAGCTGTTATCTACACTAGGACATTAAACGTAGCCAAGGCATAGGCACAAGTGGTGTCATGTCTTCATAGTTTAGTTGTTAACACGTACCGCAGCACAGTTTCAACCCACACCAGCTAGCATCTTCACAGACACGTAGGCGCAATTCAAAGGTTAGCAAAGACCAGAGCTGCTTCCTGCAGAGGAGTGTGGACACAACTGCTCCTTTAAGGAGAGAGAATTTAATTGTATTATCACAAGGTGGACCGTGGCTCTTGCTTTCAATCTGGAGAAAGACTTCTGAGCTATTTTACTTAATTATTGGCTATTATGGAATAAAGCAGCATAGCCCTCTTGATCTGGTACTGGCTTGCCACCAAAAAGATCTGGGTTCTTGTCTGTACTGTACCATGAGCTGCTAAGTTCTCCAAAGTCTTTAAGATTACTCCTTTCCAACAAAACTGAGGTACTTCAATATGTTTGCAGATCTCTGTATATCCACCCAACAGAAAGTGAAGTGGAGAAAATATTGATCTCTCGTGCCACTGAGTAGAAACATTAAAAAGTGCAATGTACTGAAATCCTATGGTGAGGGAGACCATACTACTTCAAAAGGCAGGAGTGGTGTGCAAGGAGAAGATTATTTGTTGTCTTTCTTTCTCATCTCCTCATGTCCTAACAAATATCATAAAGATCTATGTGAAAAATATCATACAATTTCAAATAAGAACAAAATGGCCATTTAGAATTTAATGGTAAGGAGAAAATAGGAAAATAGTGGCTTATATTTTTTAACGGTTTTAATCATGACATTGTAATGCCTTATTTTCAAATGAGGAGGTGAGGACATACTCCCTAACTTGTGTATTAAACTCTGGAAAGTAAGTAGCTTAAACTAAGCTCATCTGGAGTACAAATTACTTCAGCATCATCAGGTCTGTGTGTCTTTCACAGCTCAGCATTAGGCAGACATTCAACTAGTAAATGCCTAAGACAAGCACTTGACTGAGTTTCACATAATTGCTTTTTTTTGTTTGTTTTGTTTCAGTAATTGACACAAATACATAAGGATAATGGTGGCAGTAACATTTGTTTTACCTGTTTGCCTTGTATTTATAATACTTAGTGTTACTGTAGAGGTCATTTTTCCTTTCTCAGATATGAGGGATATGACTTCACATTCCCAGTTTTTAAATCTTTGTACAATGTGTGCACTTGATAACTCAGTGAAGTCAAAATTTAAAAAGAAAACACCTGTTTTATAAGGCTTACATGAAGTCATCATATATCAACATACACTCATTATTTTGGGATGATGTATGATTAAGAGAGAATCCAGAAACAGACTGAAAATAGAATACGACTTTAAAGAAAGGTTGTCTGTTGAGAACTGAAATTTGTATTTGAAAGTTATTATCTGGTGTCATATCCAGTTACCAGATCATAATAGGGTAATAATGAAAATGCACATAGTGGGACTGTAAGACTTTATTGGCCATAGCTCCTAGGTGAAGTTAAAACTGTGTGTTAACTAAGCATTATCGGAAACGTAGCAATCGTGACTACCAGATGCTGGAGTGTCTAGCGGAGCTTGTTGTCTTTCTGTACTCATGTTTCCACTCTCTATGTCCTGAAATATCCCTTCTCTTTCATAATTTAGCCATGATGCTTCAGAAGGGACTCCATGTGCAATAGCTGTAACAACAGGAGACGATTACTGCATGGTTGGAATGACAAGGCACAAAGTGAAAGTCTTTACGTAAGAAGATTGTCAGTGTCTTTCAAATTATACAAAAATTAGAGTTCTTCATTTTAAACATAAAACCACTTTTATTCAAAAAATTTAGGAAAGCATCAGGGAAATTCCTTTCATATTCTTTGAAGTAAAAAAGACTCAACACCCCATCCAAAAGCTTGAAATATATTCTAAAGTACTTCCAAAATTACTTTTAAGCTATTGTATATTATAAACAAACATAGTTTCAAGGGCTTTTGCACTCTTTTAGGTATCTTTGACATCATAAATCACAATGGCTCAGGTTTGTATAATCGACAAAGTCCTACATGGAGATATAACTTCGGAATTTAGTATTTGCCTAGTTTTAACTATACACAATTCTTACATACAGGCACTGCCTTACTTTCTCAGTACACTGTTCTTGATAAGTCCCTGTTAATATGGAAAAAATGGGTGCATTCAAATTTGCCCTTTTCTGGGCTGGAATTTCCAAACATCTATTTTTTCACTTTCTAATCTGTCTAACATTTGCTCCCGCATATAACATTCTCATAATATTTTCTGACCTTCACTGCATTTATCTCTCTCCGGTGCAAAATTTCCTGGTGATTCCTGTTTCCTGATAGCCAAATAAAAGTGTGCTTTTTGTGATTTAAAGCTCCTAGAGGTGAAGTAATTTTCAGGGTGGAAGGTATGTGAGATGTTGCTTTTTATAGCATACAACAGTGATGATAGCACATTTGATTTCAGATGCTGTAAATCACAGAAGTATAGTTACAACTCCAAGTCGTGACTTTGTTTATAATTTTTTTTTTTATTATTTGACAGCAGCTGAGTGGCAAATGTGTATAGCACAGACAGTTCTTTTGGTTCAGCCCATAAATTCTCCTTTAAATATTGTCAATCTGTAGAAAAGATTTCTATCCAGACATGCATGCACACATAGAGTCACAGACGTATTAGTAACTGTTATCTGGGGAATGGGCACATCACGGTTAATTTGCCATGGATAATTTGGTATGCAATCTCTTGCTTGACAGTATGTCACATACATAGGGTAGTTACTGAACAATAGGATATGTTGTTATTTTTCCTTGGATAAACAGAGNGTGATTCCTGTTTCCTGATAGCCAAATAAAAGTGTGCTTTTTGTGATTTAAAGCTCCTAGAGGTGAAGTAATTTTCAGGGTGGAAGGTATGTGAGATGTTGCTTTTTATAGCATACAACAGTGATGATAGCACATTTGATTTCAGATGCTGTAAATCACAGAAGTATAGTTACAACTCCAAGTCGTGACTTTGTTTATAATTTTTTTTTTTATTATTTGACAGCAGCTGAGTGGCAAATGTGTATAGCACAGACAGTTCTTTTGGTTCAGCCCATAAATTCTCCTTTAAATATTGTCAATCTGTAGAAAAGATTTCTATCCAGACATGCATGCACACATAGAGTCACAGACGTATTAGTAACTGTTATCTGGGGAATGGGCACATCACGGTTAATTTGCCATGGATAATTTGGTATGCAATCTCTTGCTTGACAGTATGTCACATACATAGGGTAGTTACTGAACAATAGGATATGTTGTTATTTTTCCTTGGATAAACAGAGCTGCCAGTTCACAAATCAAAGTAATCTGTTTTTACTACAGTAATGCTAGGAGGAATCTCTTTATTAGTTTTGACCTCCACTGATAGAGGTGTACAAGGACTCCTCACAGTAACATGCATGAATTTTCTCAAGGACGTATACACTGCATGTCTTGTCTGCTCTTGCTAATCTCTGAAGAGGCACGAAGCACTCTCAGAACTAATGCAAAAGTTAATGTGCCCGTCTTTCACTTTACTATCACAGTACTTGTACTTTTTGTTTTCTGCTAAAGCTTCCTCATACAAAAATAATTCGTAACTAAAATGGGCTCTTTCTGGTCGTGGCTTCCTCATCCTGAATGCATGCTTAGTCTCTCCACTCCACATTCATAAATAGCTTGAGAGCTTTCAAGCATCTGAGGTAATTGTGCTTCACACAATTGTTCTTTGTCGTGCTTTGTGAAGGAGATTACATGAAGGCAAGCTGGAATTCCTGGATATCATATTTCTCACCATTGAAGGGCTATCTCTCTGAATAAAAAAAAGCAATAAGGCTATCTGAAGTGACCCTGGCAATTGTCCGTGTGTTTTATGGCATTATACAATTAGATGTGAGTTCAAATCAAGAAGTCCTAGAAAATCAGAGGGATCATTTTCAGACATTAGAATGTCTCTGAAGTGGTGAAATTTTGCTGGATGAACAATACATTTTCTGAAACATAGCTTTATGCATGAAACAATGTATTTGATTAGTATTTTCCTGCATGATTTAACCCTGTTCTATTACTCCTTTGTCAGCAATTGCTGAGCTGTTAATCCATGTAAGCATATTAAAATAAAACATGTAATGGAAACAAGTTGCTGATCACTTGAGGTAGTTCTTAGTAAGAAGAGCCAAAGACCAAATGACAAAGAATCTAATTATTGATAAATTAATATTACTAATGCAAGTACTTGCTGGTATTTAATAGATAAAGTATTCAACACCATATAATAGAAAAATATGCTAAATTACTTTCCTTTTAGCACGATGGAAATGAGACATGCAATTAAGTGTAAAGGAAAGAGTCTGTCTCCCTCCTTTAAAAAAACTTTTGGTACTGTTCCTAAGTGAGAGAATAGGAGATCTCTGAGCTTCCAGACTTCTACTTTTCAGAATATAAGATACAGAGGGAAACTGTAATACAAGTGTAGAGGGAAATGTATAATAGAGGCTGTACTTCATCCTGCACTCCAAATAATTCAATGTAAAAAGGCAGATGTTGTGGCTGCCACTGGAAAAGTTTCAGTCGAGTCTTTTCTCCATTAGTTGTCCGAAAACCTAAAGACTCAAACCCAGATCACACCACACTTCTGATCAGTGCAGAGAGCAGCCTGTGCTCTCGGGCCTAAGCTAATTATAAATATGGTCTTGTTCTCTATTTTAAATTATACTGAAGAGTGTGTCCACTTGGAGACCAAATTTTGAGAATCTGGCCACAGGAGGGGAAATGCTTCTTTCACCCAAATTTAACCCTGCTTAGGTAACTGAGGGACTTCCCATTGCCGTGGAACCACAGATATAGATCAGGCAGGCTCTGCTTAGCTACTCTCTGCAGGTGAGATCCACATTCAGGCCCAAAATTATAAATCCTGACTGAATGTAGAAACTGTAGTTTGAACTGCTTTATTTATGTTTCTTCCCACATTACTGAGATCCCAGTTTCGCAGGGTGTGGTAGGGGGCTGTCAAGAAACCATTAGGTTCCAGTGAATGGTGTTTAACTGGCAGATGACAGCAGTTTGGATGCAACCCCTGAGAAATACAAACTCCCATCCACACTTTTAAAAAGTAAGAGAAAAAAACTTAGTAACAGTTAGCTGATGTTTTTTTGTTGGTTTGTGTTTTTGTTTGTTTGTTTTGCATGTATGGAGTATACCTGTGTAGAGCTAAACTTAATAAACATTTTTGTCAAATATATTCACAGATAATTTACCATAGTGTATTCATTAAGGGAACAGGAGTTTTGCATGTGTATTATATTATTGTATATTCATTGTTAACATTCATTATTTTATATATCTATTGTATCCTTAGTACACAGTTTAGGCTGTGTACTGCCCCAAGAAACAGGAGGCACCTTCTGCTTGTCCTCATCCCACCAGGTGCCCCACGACAGTGGAGTCAGGGAAACCCTGTAACTGTTACCTCAGCTACGACACCTTTTCTATGACTTTAAATTACAACTGAGAAATATCTTTCAAAGAGCTTTCTGATTAAAACATAAAACCATACTGGTTTAATGTAAACCTTTTTTCAAAGTGCGACAGTTTTGCTTCACAAAGATAGACTACATACAATGTCAACAAATGTCATTTCAAATTTCAGGAAAGTTTCTATTTTGGTTGTGTTTTGAAGCTACTGCTTTGCTTTTTGTAAGATAAAACATAAAATATTTTAAAAGGTGGATTTGTCAAAATGCATTATTTCAGCTAGCGAGAAACTGTCATGATTTTTTGTTGTTTGGGGAGTTCAGAGTGGGGCTCAAATACCTACAGACCTTTCTAAAGACGAATGGAATGTTTTAGGTAAAGAATTTTCCACAATAGGAGCTTTATTTGGCAAGTGCTTGAAATTGTACTAATTTCAGGCTGCAGTTAAGATGTAGCAGTGGTGCAAAAAGAGCCTTTTTTATGAAGTTCTATTTCTTCATAGTCACTAATGTACAAAAGTATGAGATGGATTCGCTGTGTCTCATGAGATTACAGCTAGCTATAATGCTTTAGTAATGCATCTGCAGAGAGCACCTTACACAAGCAGATGTTACGTTATTGAGATTTCCCGTGAATACCTACCTGGTCTGCAGTCCAGCATCCACAGACAGTGTTTGGCTCCCAAAAAGTGTAATGAAAGCTGAATGCACTGTATTTTATTGTATTTGGCCATATTTTTCTATCTTTAAACAAAAATATTCCATAGCCATAATAATTTTGCATGCTCCTAAGCCAAACAAAAGATAGAAGGAAACAACACCTCAATTCCTTTGCTGTAAATGGAAGCAGAGTCAGCATGTTTTAGATGAAGGAGAGAATGTTAACTCAGGTCTGTGAAAGAGCAAGAAATACAATAATCAAAAAAGTCTTATAGCATTAGGTTTGCAGAGTTTTCAGTAGACGGTGTAAACATAGGCATTTATAATCTCTTACAGCCTTCAATAGGGTCAGCACGAGCAGGAATTTGGTACTAATTACCTGCACCTGAGCAAGAGCTAAGCATCAGCTGCTGGTGATGCTTGTAACTCCAAAATCCAGTTTACAGGCTAAGGAGGTGTGTACAGAGTTCAGAAAGGTCACAGATTTCAGTCTGCTTTGATAGTTACTTACAGCCAATGTACCTCTACCGTTGATTTTGGACTTCTGCCCAAGGAAGTGGAGGAGGAATTTAACACGGCCAGAAGTCTCTAAAACCTTCCCATTTACTAAGAAGGCCCATTGTGTAAAACCTTCATCTTTGCTAAGAAGTTTTATTGTCAGGCATTTTTCTAGGTTTTCCCAGTTTTCAACAACTATTCTCTTTTCCCTCTTCTTTGAAGAAAGACAACATCCTGTCCAACTTCAAGTAGGAAAACCGCCCCCCACCATGTGTGCGTGCATTTTAGCACGAATATAGTCCTATCCACCACTCTTGGCAAATACTAATGTGTATTTTTAAACAATTGGTAGCTGGATTTGAACTCTGACTTAAGTGTCAGTATACTCAGGGGTTGACTGTGTACCTTTTTAGCAGAGGAGAAAACAGAGTAAAATCCAAACACGCCAGTTAGGGAGAGAATAGAAATACAGAAGAGCTGTATGTATATGTATAAATCACAGCTACAATTACAGAACTGGGCTGATTTTTTTGGTTGAAGAAGGCTTGAGAATTAAGAACAGTAAAAATCCCTAGCATAATAAAGCTACCTCCTGTCTGTTTCTTTTCCTACTTCTTTTTTGTGATTTTTTTTCCTTTTTGCCGTAGGTGTTACATCGTCCGAGGAAAAGACTATAAGCTTGTCTTGCCAGAGATCACTGTCTTGACTTTGGACATCTCACTAATATTTTATCAGCTGTCAGTGTTTCAGATGACCAAGGACTGAAAGAATTCCGTCAAAGTCATTTGATTACCCCAAGCTCAATGAAACTCAGTTGAGAATTTTCATGGGATGACTAGAGGATTCAACGTTAGCTTGTTATCTTGTTTTCCAGCCCTGTGCTGCATGGGAAGTAGTCATAGTGCGTGGTGATTAGGCAAGCCACATAAACTCATCTGGGATATATTTGAGTAATGAGAAATCATGTAGAGTTTTAGTGCCATCTTCCTGAATGCTCCTATAAAATTTATTACTTTATGTGCTATTAGTTATTCAATAATAAACACACTAATCATAATTCGTTAATCATAGCAGCAATGGAAAATTCATCATTACATTTACCTGACTATCACAGAAATCTTGAAGATGTAGACTCAGATTCAGACTACTTAACATTAGGTACCTAGCCAAAATGTGTTTCTTAGGATTATGTCAGCCTTATGCTGTTTACAGACAGAAATATAAGTAAAAGGTAGTTTCTACAGATTGTAGAATGTACTTTCATTAGCTAGGCTCTTCTCCCCTATAGTCTCTAATTTTAGACTGAATGGGTCTAGGCCAATGTCCTTGTTCCTTGAAGATTAAAGTTCTACTATGGGATGAGATTAAATTAGTTATAAACTCATGAGGATATTTCTGCCATTTAAGAATAAACTGCAGCAATCTTCACCTGTATGTCGTGTAGGCAACAACTGAAGGCAGACAGAAATACTCTACAAAAGAAGCTGTAAGCAGCCTGAGGAGATTAGCTGGCTTTCTCCACCACTAGTGAGGTTCATGTCTCTCTGTGTTGTATAAGTTAGCTTTCCCCAGGTAACAGTGCTTGTTGGTCACATATACAACACTCTCATGGCCAAAAGACTGGGACTTCTTCCTTGGTTTTTAATACCTATTTGGGAATTAACCTTGGAAGATGCTGAGGAGATGATTTTTAGAGAAGGCGATAGATGTGAGGATACCTGGCTATCTGGATTGAATCAGGGGAGCTCAAAGGAGAGACATGGAAGAATGAGCCATATAAAAGCACAATGCACAAGCTGTGAAATACCTGTAGTATAATTAGCAGGTGTAGTCAGCAAATGCAAAACAGCTTCTCCTGACAGACTTGCTCAGCTCTTTAACCTCATACCACAAATAAAGCAATCTATATTTTTCCCTCCTAATATTTTTTGAGAATACAGTAAGGCCGGTTAAACACAAGCAAAAATGTACGAGTCCAATTGTAGACAATTTACAGAGCTTTTGACTAATGAAAAATTTATCTGGACTTTGTGAGAATTGTTTTATTTTCTTTATCTTTTTTGAACAGTAGATCCTAGTGATCAAAGGTCACTGAACTCCATAACAGAATGAGTAAAACAAGAAAGAATATACCCATAAAATCTGAGACAGCAAAAACAAAGGTGAGGTCTGTAAGCACTCTGAAGAATGGGATAAGGATTCAACATGATCTTGACAAAAATGCAAAGTTGTTCCAAAGCCTTACAGTATGAGATTTTGTGAGACCACAACAAAATACTACCAATAGAAAGAATAAGCCAATAAATGGCTGCAGAAGACAAATAGTCAGGTAGGCAGAGGTCCAACACGAAAGGATTTGGGACTGCCATAATCAAAATCGCAGCAGAAGTCACTGATTTTAAGCTACAGGTCGGGGCACTGAAAACGCAAAGTTCATTCTAAGATGTGTGTAAGGCGAGAAAGGCAACTATTCCATCGTACTCATGGAGTGTTTGCTTCACGGAGATTGTTTTGAGCAGTCCAGGTTTCGTATGTGCAAACTATCGTATAGGCAAATACTTGTGATACAGTTATTGATGCAAGTTCACCCTGCTCTACTCACACTGGGGAGGGGTAGAAACTGTGTGTCTGTCTTAGAACAGTCCTCAGCCCAAGTTTATAAATTTTACTGAGTCTAAGTTTAGAAATTCAGGTTTTCTGACATGCCTGTATGAACTTGCAGAGTGGGTTGTGGGGTTTTTTTTCTGTTTTTTACTTTTTTGGTCAGAGCACAAGCAGAGGAAAAAATATCTGCCTATAATGTGCATATGCAATGAAAGGCAGAAAAAAAAGAAGATATGAAATATGACAGGCCATAGGTGGAACACTGGATAAATAACATAAAGTCAAATAGAGAATGGCAGGACCCAAATGGCTGAAAAAGAGGAAAGTAACATGCAGGTAAAGGGAGAATGAGGCAAGTAAAAAATCAGCAGGAGAGAATAGGGGACTAAGCAGAGGAAGCTGGTAGAGAGAGTGGGTGCTTTAAAGTCTTTAGTCACGGCTGTCTTACTTGTCACTAACAGCCATGAGCAGTGAGGTGTAACTAATCAACCACATGGCCATTACCTCTGCTGGAAAGGAGGAAAAAATACCAGCTTCTTCCAGACGAAGCCGTATATGTTTCCGTACAGATGACGTATTTTCCCAAAATAGAGTTTGACTAGGATGCTGGCTGAATATGTTCCTCTCAGAAAGTTTCTCAGGCTTTTTTACATACCACTTAGTCAACAGACTTGTGTCTTATCCCAAAGGCAGCACCATTTTCGATAGCAGAAGTGCCCACAACACCTGAATTTAGGATTATCTCTAAAGGAGAACCCTGCCTTTGTTATTTAGCTTTTCCCACACCACACCTCTGGGCAGTTCAGGGCAACCCTTTTATTACATAATACAGCTTGGGTCATACATATATCTCCTGGACTCTCCCCCCACTGCTATCTATTTAATATTAATGAATATAGGGTACATAACTCCAGAGACTGCCACAGTTAAAGAGACAGTAAATTAATCTGAGAGGTGACTGACTGGTCCTTGCTCTAATTTGTCAGCTCCAGCACAGAGGGAACTGTTCCTGCCAGAAAAAGGGAGCATGTGACTGAGGGTGGTGTAGGGGGTCTCGTGTGCCACAGCTGGGACCTGTCCCCAGTCCCGCTCCCAGCTGTGCATCTGAGTAACTGCAGTGGAGGATACTTGCAGGTGAGAGGTGTATTCTTCACTTCGAAGTGCAACAAAGGAGTTGAAATCAAGAAGATTGGCTGAGGTGTTTTTTTTTTACTTACTGTGTGTTTCAGACTTCTTGCCGCTCCTTATAAAAACAGATTTTATTTTTTTTTTCCTTTCCTGTCTTTCCCAGCAATTATGCTGTATGTTGTCTTCCTCTTTGAGGGGAAGTAGATACTGGGCATGTTATTTTTGGGGTGTTATATGAAAAAAAGCTTTGAGTATATATATTATTATAGGGGGAAATGCTGTGATTAGTGCTATACTATACTCTACAAATTACTTCATGTTCCATAATCCTAACAACTTGGATTTTGCTTGTGTGTTTTTAAAGTAGAAGGCACATATTCAAAGGAGCACAGAAAAAATTTCACCACAAATCTGGTCTTCCATATGCACTGGAAAAGCCAGTAGTACAAACTGTAGACTCTAGCCAGCTTCCTTTATGTTTTCCTGAGGAATAAGGAAGCGAAGTAAGTGTTTTTACAGGAGCACTTTATGTATAAAAGCTGCTGAAAGCCAAATACCTTAAAATGGAGTCTGCTGTAAGGCTGACTTTTTAAGATGTCACTTTCCTGCGTCACTGTACCTTGTGTCAAATAAGCTAATCGTGATCACAGCTCTGTCTCCAGTGGGAAGGCTTTTATACTGCAAGAATTAGCCTTATTGCACAGGTACTGACTGTACTTGCATTCTTAATGTGTCAGCAGGCATGAAAAGTTAAACTAGAGGGAACACTTTGCCTAAATGACTTCATTAAAATACGCTGTTTCACTGAAGCTAAAACGTATTAGGGAGACCGACTAGATTAGTGGGAGGTTTCAGCTCCTTTTTTTTTTTTTTTTTCCAATAAGGCACTCTTTACCCTGTTACAGCACAACCAGCCTTAAATGCAAGGATTCCTCCCCTTGCTATGCTAGATCAAGCCATCTGCTCTGAGCCCAAGCACCGTCATGCCAAACAAATGCTATAACAACTCCAGGTTCTTCAATGTGCCCTTAACCACTGTATGACGTTGACATAGAGGCTCCGGGTCGAAGAGCCTAGTTGCTCTTTTCCCCTTACTTGCAGCACTAGCTCCAGTAAAAANAAAAAAAAAAAAAAAAAAAAAAAAAAAAAAAAAAAGCCACCTTTCTCATTGAGTATTTCCTCTCACGCATGTACTGAAAAACTGATCGAAATCTATATCTCTCCATTTTCATATAACCAAAGGGGATAGCGCTTGTTTTACTGTGGAATAAAAAAGAACCCGTAAAGTGAGAGGGCTGCTGTGGACGGGGGTGGTCCTCCTCCAGCTTGCTTTCATGCCAAGTCAACAAGCTACACCCCTCCCAGCTCACTGAAGCGGCTGGGGAAAACAGTCACTTTTGTTACGCACGCAGCCTGTCGTTTTTCTTGCATAAAAGCAGAGGACTTCAGTGACTTGAAACCTCTTACAAGTACTCAGAAAGAACAGCTTAAGAAGGAAATGACTGTGGTAGATGGACCCTGGCTGGATGCCAGGTGCCCACTGAGCTGCTCTCTCACTCCCCTCCTCAGGTGGATGGTGGAGAAAATACAACAAAAGGTTTGTGGGTTGAGACAGGGACAGGGAGAGATCATTCCCCAATTACTATCATGGGCAAAACAGATTCGACTTGCTTAAATTAATTTAATTCATTAGCAATCAAGTCAGAGTAAGATAATGACAAACAAACCCAAATCTTAAAACAACTTCCCCCACTCCTCCCTTATTCTGCTGCTCAGCTTTACTCCCAGCTTCTCTACCTCCTTCCCCCAAGCTGCACAGGAGGACGGGGAATGGGACTTATGGTCAGTTCATCACACATCGCCTCTGCTCCTCCCTCCTCACACCCTTCCACTGCTCCAGCATTGGGTCCTTCCCGCGGGAGAGAGTCCTCTATGGACTTCTCCCATGTGGGTCCTTCCCACAGGCTACAGTTCTTCATGAACTGCTCCAGCATGGGTCCTTTCCACAGGGTGCAGTCCTTCCAGAACAGACAGGTCCAGCCTGGGTCCCCTGAGGTGTCACAAGTTCTGTCAGCAAACCTGCTCTAGCATGGGCTGCTCTCCACAGGGTCACAGGTCCTGCCAGGAGCCTGCTCCAGCACAGGTTCCCAACGGGTCACAGCCTCCTTTAGGAATCCACCTGCTCTGGAGTGGGGTCCTCCCTAGGTTCCAGGTGGAGATCTGCTCCACCATGGACCTCCATGGACTGCAGGGGGACAGCGGCCTGACCATGGGCTGCACCACGGGCTGCAGGAAAATCTCTGCTCTGGCACCTGGAGTATCTTCTGCCCGCCTTCTTCACTGACCTTGGTGTCTGCAGAGCTCTTTCTGTCACATATTCTCACTCCTCTCTCCCGGATGCTGTTGCACAGATTTTTTTCCCCTTCTTAACTACATGGTGCTACCACCATTGCTGATGGGCTCAACGTTGTCCAGTAGTGGATCCGTCTTGGAGGCGTCTGGTGCTAGCTCTGTCAGACATGGGGGAAACTTCTGGCAGCTTCTCACAGAAGCCACCACTGTATCTCCCCTTGCTACCAAAACTTTGTCAAACAAACTCAAAACACTGATTCACTGGCCTTTAAAGTAATTTTAAGCTGGGTCTTTTCTGGAATATGGACCATGGCTCAAGAAAATAAAAATATATGATGTGAGCTAGTCCAGTTTAGTTTTTTGGGTACTGCCAATCCTGTTTCCTGCTACAGAGGCAAGATCAATAGTGCTAAGCAGCAGAAGTGATGCAAAAGATTTGATGTCACAATGCTGTAGTAATAATTTAAAGCTGGTCAGAAGAAACTTCAATCCTATCCGCATTTGATGAGTCTGTGAAATTGGGAATGTCAGCAGACAGTGTTTCTCTGGAGTATGCACAAACGCTTTCTGGGTTTCTGCCAGGGTATTCATCCCTGAGCCCATCAAGCAGGTTATGAGGAATCCGGACTGCCAGGAGCCAACGGATCTGGAGCATCCCCAGTGTATTACTGACCCTGCAGTCAGTAGTTCCAGCACTTATGCTTGCAGCTCTGCTAGTTGGATCTGCTGAATCTCCTGTATGGGAACAACTGGAGTTTCAACATGCCAGGTAACAAAGTGGACAGTTTTGTGTTCCCTCACTGGGCTGGCTGCCTGTCAGGGTTTCTGAGGAATCTGGGCTGCTGTCCAGATTTGGTGGGACTGGGCTTTTCAGTATTTGCACAGCAGGCAGTCTCTGCTAATGCTCTGGAACAGGACTCTCAGTCCAAGGTTTGACCTCAGAAAAGAAGGGGGGGAGGGAAACCAATTTTCAATGAAGCTGGTTTGAAATTCAACTTCTGAAGTGCTCCGTGTAATGGAATTTGCTTGCTCAGACTAGCTCTTACAGTTATTCACAGCAGAATTTTTAGGTGTAGAGAAGCTCATACTTCAACTACTTGCTGACATAAATGCCTCGCTGTTCCCAGGAAAGGTTCATTTCTGTGAAGAGGAACTGGCAGATGCAAATCCAGTGTGACTTAGAACAACAGGACTTTCTGTATACGAGCAGATAAACCAAGCCACAAGATAATGGGTTCAAGGAGATAACGGCTGGTTACCTGTGAAGTATATTATCAACATTTAAATAAGTAAGGGCTGGTGCCACTTTACCACTTGATTAAGAAACTTTGGAATGCTGTTATGTATAGGATGGAGCACTCAACAGTTATAAGTCAGAAACCTGATTCAACAGCTTATCTTGTAGCCATCTTGCTGTTTCATTATTAAAACCAAACATTTGCAAGTATGCATACTAACAGCAGGAGAATTTCCCATATGTGATGTAATTGCTTTTGCCAGTTTGTTTCAAAGTAAAAAGGTGCTGCTGTTTCACAGTGAATTTGATCATGAAGGTTCCTTCATGGCAACTGCTGACCACTGATGTCCCGCCAAAGCTGTAAGAGAAAACATGCCCTCTTTACTTTGCAATATACTTGCCTGGACTGTGTGCCTGTAAAGTCAGGGAAGAGGGCAAGTAGGGCTGAGATCCTACAGCAAATAATTTGATACCAAACTTGTTTGGCTTTAAACTAAAACAGTATTATTTTTCCTGGATTTTCAATGGATGAAAAAGCCTTCCTCCAACTTACATTTGCCTCAATTAATTTGTCCTCTTTTTCTGTTAATTCTATTTAGGTTTGTTTAATCCAAAAATATTATTTTTAAATGAATCAATTTAAATGTTCTGTACTTCTTTTTCAAGCTCTAGTAACGTACTAGAGCTTGAAACCAGTAATGAAATTTAGTGGTATTTTTTTTTCTCTGAAGTGATTTTTAGTTACTTAAAAACTTGCTCAATTACTTGTTAGAGCCTGGAGGTGGACAAGTGAAGCAGGTAAGTTCAATTTCTCTGGATTTGCACAAGAAATGGCATGGCTTACAGATTTAAGGCCAACCTGTACTTGCAAATATTCACACTGAAGTCTCAAAGAGGAACACATACGTTATACACTGTTAAATACAGGTTTAGGACTTCAGGTCCTTCAATGATTTTGGTGTTTTCACACATGGTGCCTTCTCAAAGCTGTTCTTTCCAACAGCAGCTGTTCCATGAACACTCAGAAATGGAAGAGAAAGTACTAAGATCAGAGTGTGGAGTGGTGCATGTTCTGTAGGGCAAGAAGAGTTCTGAACACAACTATTAAAACTGTAGTTAGACTATGCTTATTTCAAAATAAGAAAATTCATTTAGGAGGAGCTATAATTCTTGGTAGTCTATGCAGTGACAGGTTGGGGTTTTGTGCTCAGCTCCTGTCATCCCTTTCCACAACTAACTGTGATAGTTTCTTACAGCTGCTGAGGTTGCAATATTACTAAAGAGGAGAGACCTGTTGCAGAAATAAATATGAGAGATTTAGCTGGCTAGGAATGTTTGCTTATGAGATGATATTAACAGCACGGTGCTCTGGCTTGTGGAATTTGAAGGAGGTGGGAAATTGCAAACACAGGTGAATTTTCGAGGCCATTATGATGCTTCCATGTTCAGTTCCATCCTCTGCTGGAGGGAGTTCAAACCCACATTAATCATCTTGCCCTAGGTACCAGGATATGGGCTGCTCTGCCTGTGCCTGTAGCTTGTTCCAAGGCCAGTAGATAAAATGCCTAAAATATTCTTAGGAGTAAGCACTCTTCTCTTCTGGTAAGTCTGGTGATTACCCGGGTATTGAATAAGGTTGCCATTTTTTTTCTCTTTCTGGCCAAATGGATCTTGAATTCTTTTTCTGTGCAGAACAGCTTAAACAAGATGAAGCAAACTTCTAGCACAGAATGGCAAATAACAGTTTGGAATTTTCCTTATAGACGTGCAAGTCTGAAACCCCTCAAGTAGGTGAACCTGGCTCTCCTGCTTACTTGTGAATGCTCTTCAAATACGTTGTAAAAGAGGATACGGGTACTGACCCCTCTTCAGTGACAAAAATGGACCTAGCTCAGTGCTTTGAGGGGGAAGAGGAAGGTTCTGGGCTGCCGATCCTGACTTGGCAGAGGCATTACCTTACAGACTTCCTGAACTAAGCTGATATGTGTTTCTGTAATCGGATTTTTCTGCTGGCTATCTCTAGATAGCCCAGTAACAAGCACTTTGTTCATGAAAAGATTATTGTAAGGGCTCTGACATCTACTATTCAAGCAGTGTAACACCTAACTTGCACACTTTGAAGACTTGTATTGGAGCCAAACCAGAGTCCATAATATTACATGCAGCATATTTTTACCATAGCTCCTCCTTTCCCCACCTCCTGCCTCTCCCCAAATCATAAGGCTCTCAATACTGAGGAAGAAACTTTTCACCAAGTGCTGTGGTAGGATTTCATAAATGTATTTTTGTTTGTTTTCAAAAATGCCACAGCCTCAAGGTACTTTGAATTTTAAAGCAGGATTTCCTTTGGCAAAATTCTCACTGAATTCAGGAATTTTGCATTGAGAGATTTAGTCTCTAGAACACTGAGGTAGAGGGTTGCATTTGCATGTTCTGATATATTCCAACAAATACGACTAAACATTATTCTTGTGATTTTTTTTTTACTTCCTCTGATGATTCATAGCTTAGAGTCTATTGTTAACATTGGATACATGCCACTTTCACAGCTGAACATATTGCAGAAATCTAAAAACATTTTTGAAAGGACTAGATGACAAAATTATTAAAAGCTCTTGATGGTATGTAGTGTATTTGTAGCTCATGAGTGGGAGAATCTGTTGCCTACTAACCATTGTTCAGAAATTATATCTTATAAGCTCCTTTGCTTACTGAGGAAAAGCTTTTGCTATGTGTATTTTTGAATATTTGAAGTTAAGGAGGTTAAGTCATTTGCCTCATGTGAGAAACATATGTGGTGAAAATGGCTGATGTCTTAATGAGGAAAGGGTGTCAATAAGGCTTTGTTATCGTAGTAAATGTATATGGCACTTGACAAATGCCTGTTGTCCCCAGTCAGAAGAATAGTTCTCCATCTGGTTTTCTCTGTCTGCCCCAAATTTAATTAACCTCATAACTGAGGTCAGTCACATTTCCCAGACGGTGCCCGTGATGAAGGGGCGTCTGCTTCCTCCGAATCAGTTGAACAGTAGCGTTTCCCTTTGCTTCCTAACCCTCTCCGCAGTAAGGAGACTCAATTTCATGTAGCAAAACAATTGCAATCTCCTCGGTGAATAATCCTCCTACTAACCTGTTAGTGCCTGAAGACTCCTAAATGTTAATTTGCATCAATCAGAAGTTTTTTCTGCTACACAAAGGAGCACATGACTAACTGCTGTATTTACCTAACTTTAGGGGTTTTGTACTCCTGACACTGACTGTAGTATACGAGTTCTTCCTATATGCTTCACTGTCAAATAAACAGTCTCACTGGATTTCACAGTGCATACATTGTCTCTTTAGCTGGGATTGTGAGAGAGTGTGATTTTGATGATAACATTGGCAGGTATTAGAAGCAAAAATAAGCATCAATCTTACAGTGACTGAAATGTCTAAGAGGGTCTTATGGCTTCCATAAAAGTGGTTCACACTTCTGGTTTTTTGCAGCTGAATCACTCTGGTGAACAATGCTTGGTCTTGAAAGTTAGGACCAGAGCTGTACATTCTTGGTGGCTGTCATGGTTTAACCCCAGCCGGCAGTTTAGCACCACACAGCTGCTCACTCATGTCCCCCCACCCAGCAGCGGTATGGGGGAATCAGAAGAGTAAAAAGGAGAAAACTCATGGGTTGAGATAAAGACAATATAACAAGAGAAGCAAAAGCCACACACACAAACAAAGCAAAATGAGGAATTCATTCACTACTTCCCACTGGTAGGCAGATGTTCAGTCACCTCCAGGAAAGCAGGGCTAATGGTGACTTGGAAAGACAAGTGCCATCACTCTGAATGTCCCCCTCTTCCTTCTTCTTTTTGATGTCATACGTTATGGAATATCCCTTTGGCCAGTTTGGGTCAGCTGTCCTGGCTGTGCCCCCTCCCAGCTTCTTGTGCACCTGCACATTTCCCACTGAAAAGTCTTTGACTTATCATAAATATTGCTTGGCAACAACCAAAACATCAGTGTATTTTCAACATTCTTCTCATACTAAATTCTCAACACAACATTATACCAGCTACTAGGAAGAAAATTAACTCTATCCCCACCAAAACCAGGACAGTATCCACTCTTTATTCTACAGAATTTATGTCAGGCTCGGGTCTCACTGTACCCAATACATTCTCATTACTCAGCACTATCCTTCTCATCCTTTGATATAATACGCAGATATCATTCCCTTGGTCTATGGCCCACCCCTGTGAAATGTCTGTAAAATCTTCACAAATGTTCACAAGATGTCCATTGAGGTCATCTAGTCCATGACTTTGGTCTCCATCTGTTGTAGTGGTCACTCAGGACTGGAGAGGTGGCGTGTTGCATGAAGTTACTGGGCACTAAAGCCAGCTCAGTTCAGATCACTGCTGCACTTGATTCTTGTAAGTCTTCTCCTCTGTTGGTTCAGGTGGCTCCTGCAATAGTGATTCCTGTAAGATACAACTCAAATAACGGGTTATAACAATTTAAAGGTGTTTCCACTACAGTCTCCACCCCTAGTCCCTTTGGGCCAGGTTATAGAGAGGTTTTAATATCACAGTGAACTTCTCCTCTTGCTCCTAGCATCATTAACAACAAGGTGTTCCTGCTATAGTGATTCCCACAACATGCAACTCAAATAATGAGTTTAACTTTACCCATGATTTTCTCTACCTCCTCCTCTACCCATACATTGTAGGTGGAGGGTGAAGAGGGGTCGTGGTCAGTTCGTCACATGTTGTTTCTATTGCTCCTTCCTCCTCCTTCTTCACCGACCTTTGTGTCTGCAGAGTTGTTTCAGCCTCAGTTCACACTGGAGTTCCAGCCTGTCCAGTACAACAACACAGGAAGACCAGTGGTGCCCTGGCCATTTACCAGCCCAGGTGCATCGACATCGCTGTTATCAAAATGTTCCCAGGCACAGCAGAGTAAGAGCATAAGCAGTACAGCAAACAGCAAAAGCAAAAAGGAGGCACTAACAAGCACAAGACTCTAATTTATAGTACAGCAAGCAAGCCCCATGGCAAGCACAGAGGCCTACCTCTTAGCGGCTAAACAACGATAGCTATCTAGCATATTCCAATCAAATCTGTCTTGTTTTTGACACTCTGAGCACCACGTTGGGCACCAAAAAGGACTGTCGTGGTTTAACTCCAGCTGGCAACTAAGCACCACACAGCTGGTCACTTACATCCCAGCTCACTCACTCTGAGCAGAAGTGTGGTGGGTTTTCAGCAACCTCTGGGTGGATGAGAGGTGCAGCAGTGCTGGCTGTGCGACCTATAACTTTCTGTGTGCTGGCCTTCATGAGCCCCTGTGGGTGAGAACAGTCTTTCGGCTGTACTGTAATCAAGGAGTACAGTTGCAGCCACGGCCTTGATGTGCGTAGTCTAAAGAAGTCCCAGTAGCTGTGCAATCCTGTCTAGGAGCTTGGTGTATACTTCCTGAAACCTAAGCTACTGTCATTTCATTGCTATCAGTTCTTTGGCTAGGCAAATCAGATTTACTATGGCTGTAAGCAAGAGTTGTTTTTGCAGATCTATCTCGTAAAAGGCCTCAGTTTCCCTGTCTTGATTTAATCCTCAATATCTAGTTACTAAGGGTCTGATTATTTTCTTAAGATTATCCTTGGGACATTATGTCATTCTTTTTTACTGAGGAAAGGACCACATGAAAAGATGGGTCTTGCATTATGCTCTAAAAATAGTGAAGTCACTCCCATCAACAAAAGATAAGATTTTTCAAGTTAAGGAAAACCCTGTGTAATCTCACACAGACAAAACACACAAGACCAAGGCAAAGTGCAGGAAACATGCCAACAAAGTCTAATTGTGGGAAAAGACACACAAAATACTTAACATTAGGTTAATGAGAATATTTTTTTCCATAAAACATTTACCAAAATTGAAAGTTTTCTGAGAAAAGCTGTAAAATTATTCTGTAGAAAACCACAGGGGTGTCCTGAGCTCTCGGCGCTGGGAAAGGTTAAAGTGAGCTAGAGCCAAAGGAGCATTTTTTGTAAAGTAGTATCAGAGTAGTGCTTTAACGTACTGCAAATAAACCTATCGGAGTTCCTCTCCTATGAGATGTATCAGTGTTTCAGTTTTATTTCCAAGGAAACAAAACATCTGTCAAGTTCTCATATCAACAATTGCCCAGAATGAAGTAATGCAGCAAAACTCATATGTGTAACAAAAAGAAAATATTTTTATTTTGGTGCCCAAGGACTCCCTGACTAGTTCTTAAGTTTTTGGATCCCTAAAACAAAACAAAACAAAACAAAAAAAAATAAGAAAAAAAAAAAAAAAAAAAAAAGGTGAGGCAGGAGAGAAGCATCAAGTAAATATAATAATCATCAAATTGAATTTGGGCATTACATTTGGGCTTAATAAACTCCAGGTGTAGTTTAACTAGCCTTCGTATCAAGAAAGACATGCGGAGACAAGTAGGGGCAAGACTGTGCTCACTGAAACAGTATAACTACCTTGCATAAGCAAGATAAAAGTATTTGAAATATTCAATATACAGGGTGTTCTCGGTAAAGCAAAGGCAGTGGGAAAGAAAAGGAGGAACTGCAATGGGAACATTTCAAACTGCCACCAGATTCCAAACATCTGCAGACAACAATTTAGCAGAGCTGACATTCTGCATGGAGGTAGGGGTCAGTAACAGTATCTTAAACGTAGGTTCTATGCCAGTTATAATATGGGTCCATGTTAGTACCTGAAGATCTGAAGAATTTGGATATTTGGGAGGATGGGAGGAAGGGAAGTTTTTCTGCTTATATTAGTGAAATGAACCATGTGCTATTTGGCTTGTGCAAATCCTCCTATTTTTAGGCTGGTTTGACCTTCACAGTATGCTAACTTATTTTAAGTACAGTAAGCTTCCGATAAATATTTATTGGCATTATCTACCAAGTAAACTATTGTAGGGGATAAAGAGGAAAAGTTTTACAGGCATTTTAATATCTTTTGAAGTAAAGAGCATAGTGAAAAAACAACAAAAGACCTTACAACTCCTTTTCCAGAAATTTAGTATTTTTTATGACTTGGAAATCAGTAGAAGTAGAGAACATTTTTCTGAATTTTGAGATAGTGATAGGAATTTTTACTAGAAATATGCTGAGTGTTAAGAAATCAATGGCAATTTTCAGTACTAGGTTCTCTGCAATTACATTTTAAGGCACTGACTACTGCTACTGACTTCTGTGGATACTGCTTTCATAGAATTCACGTGATATTTGGGCAAGAAGTATGGTGAATTTTGTTTTTCCTCCTAGAAGACTGGTCTGCTACGTGTTAAGGGTAATTTCAGCAAAAGAGGCTGACTATTTTGGTTTTTTTTTGTTTTCAGAATCCCAGGTCATTCCCAAATCTGCTTGGTATGTTGCCCCTGGGGTTTATATACGTATCTGTGCTAACACATTGTCCCTCTAATGTCCCAAACTCCAGATGAGTTTGCCCCATAAGAGGTTTGTCTTGACTTAAACATTCAAAAAGCAATCTCCTAGCAAAACAGTTCAAGAGACTGAATCCTGGATTTGTATTTGTTAAGAATATAAGGCATAGGCTAGTACTAGTTTCTTGGGATTCTAAAGGCAAGTTGGAAATCCAAGATTTTGGTGGGTCTGGAGAAGTTCGCCAAAAAAAAAATCTCAAAGGCTTTTTTGTCAATATCTCAGTCAAACATTGAGCAGATTCATAATCTGACCTACCACTGATAGCAACTGGGAATTCCTAATACTCCCTAAAATCGGCCGTCAAAGTATTTCAGATTAGCTACCAAAACGCTTTGCTAGTTTCATAAAATGCATACAAATATGCAAATTTCTGACAGTCACCAAGCTAGGACCAAACTCTGCTTTAAGCATTATTTCTGACATAGTTTCTTTTAGTTTATTTTTCAGTGAAATAAGAAATATTGACACTTTCGAGTCGGGGCTTGTCTCTTTTTTAGAAAGATGCACATGAAGTAGGTTGGGGTAGCTTTAGGGTGTGGATCATCCACCTGTCCTTGTTCACTGCAAAGGTAGCTCAGATGCAGACAGCTGTGTCCAGAAGAACAAAACCAACACAGCCTTGCAAAGACAAAAGCATAGTCCTTTGTTCTTTGGTAACTCTGACTGTCACAAAGCTGATGTTGCATATTATAATTATTGCTAGGTTGCTGAGAATATATGGCCAAGGGTTTTATACTACCAGTTTCTACTCAGAGGAAAATATATGCTGTGGTGTTTGAAGTTGAGTCTGCTGCTTGTAATTGAGGGAAAACAAACAAACAAACAAACAAACAACAACAACAACAAAACACACACACATACAAGAAAAGGAGTAGAGGAATTAGGACTGTTGGAGACAAAATTTGAGCCAGGCAAGTTGATTGTATTACCTGAGAAGACAGAATGGCACAATGAATTAAGAAAAATATCTGAAAACTCAGAACAGAGTTTCTTCAGAAATGTTACTTTCTCCTTGGTTCTATTCCTTTTCAGTTTCCAGTATCCCTTTGCAAGCTGAAAGTACCATGCTGTATTATGAGTCGAAGGAATATGCTCACAAAAATGAAGAAAACGTATCAACTTATCAAAAAATGTGTGGGTGCTATGAACTAACTGGCGCAATCTTACACAGGTGTAGCAGTGATCCCTCTAAAAAAATCCCCAGCTAATGTATATCTATAGAATGGGTCCAAACAACAAAAAAAAAAACATTAACAGCTGAAAAGTGAAATACCTTTCTTGGGATTTTGAACAGGCAAAAACATAAGGCTAAGTGAAAGAATATATTTCCATGGGTCACAGGAAGTTTACCTATAAATAGAACATCCATTTATTTCATAGCTGGCAGACAGCAGAAAACAGCTCTTGGTGCAGAATTGCTGTAGACAAAAGGCAGAGTGAGCTGCACTGATGCGAGTTGTATGCACCTACACAAAATGCTGCTGCTGGGGCTGGAAAACTCAAACTAGACAAGGCTTTACGTCCTAAGATTTTTCTTCTCAGCTGAAAGTCCTGAGAGCTTTACAAACAAAGTCTCAATTCTGCAGGCAGACTGAAACAATTACGCAAATGCCTGAAGTGTTCCAGTTATGTCAATAAGCTGCTAGCTTGGGAGCAATACTGTAATCTTGTATGACCTAAATGTCTTTACAGTACTTCCAGGATACTGAAAGTGGCATTCAATCCAAGTGCTAAAACTCTTGTTTTAATCCTATTCTACACAGGAAAATAATTGGAGGACAAGTAGCTCTTCTATTGAACGTTAAAAGGAAGGACTAAATATGTACCATAACAAATATGAAATGTTTCTGTGTTATTCATCTACATATTTAATTTAAGAAAAAGAAGCTGTTACTACAGAAATTCAGAATCCATGAGAGTGTCACTTTCTGGCAAGCTAAACTCAACTCTGTATATGGGAACTTTCTTATAAATATGTGGATTTTTGCCAGCTACTGTACAGCTTTTATGCAGAAGAACAAAGTGGTGCTGCTAAAGAGACCAAAATTAATGTAACTGGCCCCACACCAGTTATGTATGATTCTTCCAGTCAAACTACTCACATCGTTTTAAGACTAGAATATACACCTGATGATTCGCTTCTTTACTGAAGTACTAAACCACTGACTAACTTTTTGCTAATGACTTTTGCCAAGCACAGATTTGGGTTAAAAAAATATAAATAAATCTGCCCACGCACATTAAAATCTCTCAAACTGGTTCCATTGAAAAAGCCGAGGAAATAATTTAGTTTACATTTCCATGTTTCTGAACCCTAGCTGTGATAAAACTTGCTAAGCAGGTATCCAGCACCCTGCTCCCAGACCGTTATGCTGTGAGATCCTCCTAGAACTGTGGAAAGCAATGCAATTCTCGATGTACTGTACAAAAAAAGGAGATTCAGCTGTTTTTCTCTTCATCTTGGAACTTTTTCTATATGTATTCTACCTTGAAGTCATCACTTCCAGAAAAAAAAAAAAAAATAAAATCCTGTGAGTATAGAGCTGTAGAAGAGTTTTTTCATCATTCACACAGCATCACTTAATACATGTAATTAGGTCTCTCACCTTACCTTTCTTGACCTTTGGGAGGATGAGTTTGTTTCAGAAAGACACTCCCCATTTTAGATTCATCTGAGAGTAAAAATATCTCCCAGGCTCCCTTCTAGCCTCTGAGAAAAGAACTTAATGACTTGCAATGCCCTACTCACACTGCTACATTCACATGCAGCTCAAAAATTTGTTCTGCTCACATGGCCGGTTACTGCAAATAGCAATCACATGTAGGTGCTTTATAATTAGTGCTGACTGAACAACTATAACCCTTTGGCTCTGATTTCAGTTCATTCTATGGCCTTCATTCACTAAGTTCTATCTTAAATCTTGGCTCCTAATAAAATCCATGGAAATAAAAGTAGTAGCTTAAGTTGGGAATGTGAATGTTTTCTCTGCCCAGTGTACAAGTCTGCTCTCTAACAGGTGCATCTGGGAAGATCCAGCAGAAATATATTAGCTGGAATTTTGGCTGCTCTATGGGGGATCTGGTAGTCACCAAATTGTTTATTTTAACTGATCAGAACCTATATCTGGGAGCTGCACACAGATGCAGTTAGTCCTGGAAGCTGGTACCGTGCAGGTGTATCGTGATTACACACATTGCTGGTAGTTTGTTTGGTTTAGGTAGAAGCTGCTTTAACCAGCCAAGTAAATGCTCTCTCAGCATGTTCCAAATAAGAAATATTTTTGGTGGCCTGTGTTGTGAATGATGAATGATTCTGATCTGGTCTCCAAAGAAAAACCTTGGTGCAAAAAGAGCTCACAACATTGTCTTAGATCAATCATGTCCAGATGTCTTCCAAAACTCTTAATTCCTTTGGCAAAATAAATAATTACATAAATTGTACAGAGGTTTCAACTGTTTGGAGGTTGTCGTTACCTTGGAAGATCTTACTGTCTTGGTTTTTATCTCTCTGAGCTGAAGTGACTAAAATCCATTCTTATTCTGCTTCTAGTACAGCAAAGGATAGGGCAAGTGAGGCAACGTACAATTCATGTCTGATTCTGATAGATGATTTAAGTGTCGTTAGTATATAAATCAAACCAAATTAGAAAAAAAATTACTCCCTTGGAGGACTAGAAACAGCATCCCCAGGTGGATGTCTAAAGGCAAATAAGGAAACAGAGCATGTATCCAGAATGCTGATATTGTCCAGATTTAATGTGAAGGAAAAGTGAAATGCAAGGTGGTGCTATTCCATCCTCTCTTTGTTCTTCCAGTGCTATTCATAGCTTTTTTTGGTGGAAAGTCTTTTATCACTTCAGATAGGTCCTCAAACCATCTGGCATGTGCTTTATTGATCTTGGGAAGAAATGTGTAAAATGTCCCTTGGTTTTAAGCTTTGTTATGTGGCATCCCTCACGTGGAAAGTCTTTCAAGTACTACCTTCCCCTCACAGGTTCAGAGAATATCTTGTCTTATTTTAGTCTTTTGTACCAAAATGTTCATTATGTTATCTATCTTTATCCTAGAATTAACAACTTATTTCATTAATGTTTGTAAGACTTGCAAGACAGGAGGTGATTGATGTTTATTAACTCTCATTAATTTATATTAGATACATAAATATTATATTAGAAAAGTAACTCTTTAATTTTGATGTCTCTAGAAAATTGCAGCACAAGCCTAATTACATCTCTGCTATCAGTTATTGGGGAAATCATGTCTACATTGGAACCAATATAATTGACTAGACTGCTTGTTGCTTGCACAAGATGAACACTGTGCTAAGTAGAGAATAATTTTATTAACTTCTCAAACGCCATGTAAATAGAACACAGTTAAAATGGGTTAGGGGAATCATTTTCTAATGATAGATCAATAGATTTTGAAGTCCATACATTTCTCAGCACGAAATATAATTTTGCTGAGACTTTTGTTGTCTTGGCAGTGCCTGATGGACAAGGTGGTATGTTCATTGTGTTATCATAATGTACCATAGCTACTGATTTTTTTTATTTCTGCCCTCTAGTCTTTTTGCCCTTTCTTACCAATGTTTCTCTATGCTACTTGCAGCTTTCTGTTTATTTCTTCCTCCACATTCTTTCTTAGTGTTTAACTTGTGTCCTACAAAGTTTCCCAAAACAGTGCTAGTCAGGTGTGAGGAAATGTACCCAAACCCACCCCAGTAGCTGAATGACACCTGTATTAGATACTTTGAAGCTCCCTTATTCGTTGTCACCTTAAATCTGATAAGGTACTGACCAAGAGTTTTGTTCGTCCTGAGAGGATCATAACCTTTTTTATTAAATTGTGTAAGTAATATATTTTATGTATTTAAATAGTGAATGAAAGGTTCAAATATCTGAAACCTAAAATCTAATTTTTCAGTATTATCAGAGATGCCTTCACCCTCTTTAGCCTGTCTCCTCAGAATTGAGTTTAGCTACATTGGCATCTCTTTCTCAGTGTCGCTTGGTGTGTGTCTTTTAGCAGAATGGAAAGTGACCAGGCAAAAAGCATTCTGTGTAATAATACCGGAGATACCTACAAACACTATAGAGGCATGGGCTCCTTCGGGCTAGGTTGATTAGGCTCTGTATGATGTTAACAAAGGTGTGCCATCCTGCATTTCTGAATTAGCTGTGCAGAGTTAGACTTTCTTTGGGACTTGGTCAGGCTCTTGTGAACCTCTGAGCCTCGGTGAAGCAGCCTCTGCTGTTGGAAGCCCGCATCTGTGGGCTGATGGAGGATACCATGTGGCTGACCTGCGTCACTTTCGTTTGATTTTTCAGAGAAGCCTCATTTTAAATACTGGGACCTTACAGCTCTAGGGTTATGCAAACCTGATCTGGGAACTTGTGCCAGATGTTACAAAGGGGGCTTTAATTCACCGCTTCCTTGAGCTTTCTGTTCTCTGCCTGGAAATCCACAGATGTGCAGATCCCTTGAGGACAGAGTTTTCTGGATGGATTACATCCCATGTGATGTGCTAGGCTGCTTTACCTCTTTGATCTGCTCTGGTGCAACACAGGAGTAACTAGCCGTTGTTAATCATGGGAGACAGGCTAATCAGTGAGCCTGGGAAAAAAATAAAAACTTAATGTACTTTTATTCAGCAAGTTAATATTGAACAAATAACCAAAGTATTTTGTTAGAAGGAGGTCTCAAAATTTGGTTTTTTTTTCTTTTGTGTTTACTGTAAGAAGTTCAGTGTACTGCAGTTCCTTTCATTCACTCAAGAAAGTAGGCAGCATCTATATCAGAAGTTCCTTGTTTTTCTTATTGTTGGATTTCTTTCATCATCTTTCGGAAGGCTTTCTACATCAGTGTCTCTCTTGTTATTTATTTCTTCCCGTCTTTTTAATTTATGCTTTCTCCTAATGAAGTTCTTGAGAATCTTCAGCTGCCTATGACAGGAGTTTCCTGAATGCTAACCTGGGGCTGTGTCATGTTGTGGATCATGGTAATTGTGACATACTTAAAAGAACGTTAATTAGCTGCATTTTGCGTTAGGAAGCATACGAGGCTGTCATTCCAAACCTGCAAGGAGGCATATGTATGCTATGGTTCATCTCCTGTGCTTTATTTCAGTACTTCCTACTGAGAGTCTGTGAATGAAACTGGATTCTGTATTAAACAAAGCTACCCCTCCACTATGGGGAAGTGAACAAATGTAGCAACAAAATTTGTGGTATCTCCATGTTTTTAGAAAACAATGCATGGCCACAAAACCTGCTGACTGAGGGGGTCATACCATTCTGGCAGCAATCTCCAGTTTAATGCTTTGATGTTCTTTCCAGTGATGAGTTTGTGGAAATACACATGAGCACATCTGAGCTTAAGTTAAGTTGTTAGATTAGTTTATAAGACAAAACGAGGGAAGGAAAGAATCAGGATCTGCATCACAGTGGAAGTGCAAAATATTCCATAACAAACCACTTGTCCAAGCAGACATTTTAACAGCTTTTGTCTACTGTTGTGATATTGAACTGCATGGGTTTAATAATCTGACTCTTCTGATCTACATTTTCATTTTCTGAATGAAAAAAAAAATCTATAAAACAGGATTCATTGTATTATCTCCTGAAATATACTGTTGACTTCAAATGACTAAACCAAAACAGGTGTGTTATTGCCCAGAGTTATCTCACATAGAACTCCCTGTAAAATTGATCATTGCTACAGATGTACACAAGCAGTACAAAATTACTATTTACGTAGCTGTAAAATGAAGGGTTTATGTTCTACTATGCTCAGTATTACACTTTCAGGTGTCAATAGCTGCCAAAATGAGTACCACTTCCAAATATGTAACAGGAAAATACATAACACTAGTATTTAAAATTACTAGGCTACTGGAATGCAAAATAACTTAAATTATCTAGTATTCTCTGCCACAAACTGAGTTTGTAATTTGTCCTATGAGTTTACCTGCAGCTATGACAAGTGAGTTCTTCAGTTCAATCTTACTTTACTCCCTTTATATCAAAATCTAAGTATGACCTACAGGTCTGTCAGTGGTGGCTTTCTAGGCTGACTTCTACTCGGTCACTCTCTGGCCATTTCATACAAAAGTTGTGGCAGCGAATGAGGAAAAAATATCTTCAAAAAATCTCAACATTATGTGTTATGTTATTGTAAAGCACACAAAAAGAGTAGCAAGAAAAACCTGTGCACAATCCTCCACACAGACTTTAATAAAAGATAGAAAAAAATACTAACATGCATTTAATTTTAAAAAAGAAAAAACAATTGAGTCTACTGCTTAGATGCAGTAGGACAGACAGAGGAGATGCTGAGCTTTTCCTCCCTGAAGGGCTGGTCCCTGTGACCAGGTGAGTAGCCTGTCTCCTTGCAGAATTTCACCACTTAAGCACAATTGCTCCCCACCACAGGTCTGTCCCTAACACGTATTCACATTGCTGCTGAGTGGCAGGTGCCAAGAGACTTCCACCTACTTCTTGCCTCCAGCTGTCTTGATATCTTCCAAACAGAGAAACAGAAAGAGCACAACTACACGATTTGTTTAGGGAACATAGGCATATGGAGAAGGGTTGCACTGTAGCCTCCTAAGCTTGGTAGCTAGAGTTCGTGATGCAATCTGTTCTGTGAAAAATCCTTTTTCATGTTATTTCTGGCTGTTTCTGCAATGTGTCATCAAATGCTATTCATACTATGAAGCACAATGACTGCATTGCTGTTTTTTTTTTCTTTCCCATCAAGCTTGCCGTGCCTGTTGATTAAACAGTGTGTGGGCTACAATTAGCTTCAATGTAAAATGTAAAATTGACTCCTACCTGCAGAAGGGAACCACCATAGTAGACAATGCTTTTTTTCTTTCACTCTTGAACCACACTATGAATTCTAGAGTCTATTAATGGTATCGCCATGCAAATACAAATGTGAACAACTGAAAATACTGTTCCGCTTCTCTTTAGTCAGAACCTTGAAAAACAAAAATATTTTAGTCTTTACCTCAAATTTCAAAATTATTCAGACTTGATAACTGCTTCTATTAGAGTGAGCCTTGTCTATTCTATTCCCTGAACCCCACATTCAACACTTCTACATTTTTCTCCTTCCTCCCCAGAGAAGTACTAGACAGGCACAGCTAAACACATCGTGTTGTGACTTCCTGGCTTCCAACTGCTTTGACCTGCGAATATCTTTAATATCTAGTGACAGCTGAGCTTATGATGGATACTTTCCTAGTAGCATCTCTCATACTTGGTGTATAGTTCTCATAAAATCTGCAGGATCTTTCACTGAGACTCCTACAAAATCTCAGTAAATTTTAAATTTGGTTGAAATTGACTACAGGGTTCTAAAGTTATTAAGAGTAGAGGCAGGATAGGCAGCCTGTTCTCATTACTTTAGATTCCCAAGGAAATAAGACTCTGAATAATTCAAATGGATTTCTTACTTCTGTACCAAGACAAGGAAAGCAAAAGAGCAGAAAGTTACAAATGAAGACAGCAAACTACTAGGGAAAAAAAAAAGTTAGAATCCAGTATGCTATTATAGGTCCAATATACCTTAGTGAATACATAAGTAATTAGGCCTGAACTTAGTCTAGTGAGTTTTCTCAAGGAAGATGCATTCTGCTAAGGAACTCTGTGAATAATTTTACCCCATTGCTTTTCTCTCATAAATCTGGATGAAAAGCAGCACAGCTGCCTAACAACTGGGTTTGATGTAAACATGGAGTTTCTAAATGCTGTACTTTTCTAAAGGTTTTAGTTTGTCTTTGCAAATGAAAAATTCCTTCCACTTGAGAATGACAACACCAACCCAAAGGAGTCTTCAGAACAACTCCTTTCTCTGAGTCTCACCTTTTAATTCTGTTTCTCAATATCTTGCTCAGCTTCCCCACCACTTTTAAAACTGGAAACATTTTTCCAAATAGAATATCTGATATTCAGATATTTTAAATGTAAATTTAACTGCTCTACATTGTGTAGCAGAATTTGAGTGCTTCATCTGAAGCAGCGACAGTATTCCCATTGTCTTCAGTGGAGCCAGGACTTAAGCTGAAATGTTTCCAAGCCCCCTCTCACCCCAAGGCCTGGAGGGACACCCACTGGTGACCAGCCCCATGGCAGGCTCCTGCTCTTGGCCACCTGGTCTTTGCTCTGACTGTGTGTGTTGCTCCCAAAGGCTTGCAAAGGTGGTTTCAACCGCACGTAATCTCGTTTTGCCCTTCTCACAGTCCCCCAAGTTCTCGTTGAAAAAGCTTTCATTCCACCATTTACACTTTAGTCAAACAATTATTTTCATGTGATTGCTGTGTTTCTCACATACATGCCTAGAAATCTCAACACCTGCTTTCTTTGTTGCGTACAGAATAAAAATATTTGTTGGCTAGTTCTGAGTTGTCCTACATATGAGTTTGTTACCTACAGTGGTCTCTTTAGAAGCACTTTGTTTCTTCTTCATTTCTTTGTCAGGATCTGATGAAAAAGACTTTTCCCAATCCGAATGTCAAAGTTGCTCCCTACAAAACAAAAATGCCTTGAACACTTGTCAGTCAGGACTATATCCACGTCAGAAATTCATCCTTTTCATTCTTCAGTCTTTTATTATTATGTGTATAGCAATACCAGAAGTGCCAAACACACGTCACCTGCTGTGTCTTACAGAACCAGTTACCAACAAGATGGGTGCTATCTAGAGGAGTTTATAAATTAAACACAAGAGGGCATATATCTCAGATAAAGAGAAATATTTGAAACAAAAGATAAATCTGGGAACTGGTACAGAGAGGAAGAGTTGGCGTGAAGAATGTGACAGGCTAATATATTTTTTGCAGTAGTATTTCCTGATGAATATTGATAATGGGATAATGCAGTGTTTGAAGCAGGGAAACTTCTTTTTTTTTTTTTTTTAATGAGAAAGATTGATACAAAAGGTGTTAAGTGTGCCACAAGAAGAATTCAGCAGTTTTATGTGTTTCGAATTTAAGTGGATAGAGTAGTCCACAAAGATCCTGATGGGATAGATTTGTCTGAGGTCTCAGCTTGAGCTTCTGGCAAGACCTTTCTGAGGAGGTATCAGAGTAAGGCTGAGAATTTTAGAGGAGAAAGAGACTAAAATTCATTCACTGTGTATTTGTTCTTTCCTTATAATGACCTACTTGATTCGGAATACTTCTTAACCACAGTCATGTTGGCTGGAAGGGACATCTAAAGATCATCTCTTCCCAACTCCAGTTCAAAGCAAGGGTAACTCCAACACCAGGCCAGATCAGCCGTGGCTCTATCTAGATGTGACAGCAATTCCACGAAGTCTCTAGGCATGCCAGTGCTGTACCCAACCTCCTACATAACCAGGAAAATGGCGTAAGAGAAAACAGTGGATGGGAGGTGAACCTACATAAGCTGAAATTAGACAAATTTTTAAACATTGAAGTCATCATTTAAACAGTGAGAATATTTAATCACTGGAGCAAACTTTTAAGAAGTTAAAAATGTTGCATTTCTTGTTATTTTTATGCACAGTCTCCTTTTCTGGAATGAATTTTAACATGTACAAGGTGTACGTCACTAAAGTGTGAGTTATGAGGCTCTGAGTAGACATAAGGGAGAGAAATTTAACATTATGTGATGTAGGGGACATTAGGGAAAATTGTGCTGATTCTTCTTTCATCCCATCTATGAATTAATAAAATATGTGTATAGTGATCGTGTACACAAAAATGAGCATTAATATGTCTGACTTGGCCATTTTTATGCTCAGTGTCTCATTTGTAGGCACATATTCTGAATATCTGGGTTCTTTCATTGCTCCATAGGGGTCACAAAGTAGCTTAGGCTTAAGGGGAGAACTTCAGCACACAGCAAGAGATCTGTAAGAACTTCTGTGTCTTTAAAGAACATCCTGAATCATAAGCTCACCCTAGTTCTGGAAATTCATTACTGATTGCTTATTTATCACAATGACTCAGTGTCTTTCTCATCACTAAAAAAGGTCCTTCCAGAATAATATAGTCTTGCTGGCTGGGCATTATGGAGTAGCTCATATTTCTGTCCAGTTTGCTGTGACATTTTTCAAACATGGCTTCTGAGATCCTAAAGTGTGCCAGATGTATCTGTCCAGTGATGTTTTTGTGGCAACCTGCAGTAGCATTGAAGTATCATAGAATACAGGATTGATTCTAATCATCATCTGTAGCATTTCCCACACTGGAATGCTAAATTTTCCAGACAGGATAATAACACTCAGTAACATGGATATAATGGATATAACTCTTTAGGCTTCTAGTTCCCATTACAGGCCAATCTTGCTTGTTTTGTTGGGTTTTTTTTGTTTGGTTTGTTTTGGTTTTTTGGTGGTTGGTTGGTTTGCTTGTTTGTTTGTTTTGTTGTTGTGGTGGTGGTTTTTTTAGGACAGGGCCTTGTTTTTCTCAAAAATGAAATCAAATGTCTAAATACCATACTAAAACAGACATCTCATCTTTTCTCTGAGAGCCACTAAAGTTGCTGCATTGTAACACTAACAAAATTAGAAAGGTAAGCTCTGAAAAATATTAAACACAACCTCCACGAAAAACAAACTTTTCAAAGTGAAATTAACCAGGTTTGTGCTGTTTTCTTACAGTAGTTTTGCTGAAAATCAACTAATTTCTTTCAGCCAAAACAGAAAATAGCACTAAGCCCGATTTTAAGCCTGTGCAGATAGATTTATTTCTTTTGAAGTCAATGGATTTATCCCAGATTCTACCAGCTAAGGAGGAAGTGCAGTCCACCGGTACTAAAGAATGCCTGCTTTATGGCTTACCGCTCTCAAGTGGCAGAAGCTGCCTGGCAAGCATTGTGGTTTTATTACTTTACAGGACAGCTTTTATTTCTGGTTTTTGCCTCAGCGGGACTTTCTACCAAAGATGTAGGCTGTGTGTCCAGCATCCATCTGAGTGTGCTGCCTGCTTTTGAATATTTCTAACAGTAGCTCTTCGCCATCTCTCCTCTTAGCCTTAAAAGCAGATATTTGAGCAGACTAAGCACTTGTAGGCTTCAAAATCTTCCTGTTAGAGATGAAAGCAGCCCTTATATCTTGAGAACTGGGGCTGGCTACAAAGGAGGTATAGCATTTCTCTGAGTTTTGTCCTGTGTCTTATCTCATGATGTGTGTACAAAAGAGGACAATGTGAGGGCTCAGTAAACCACTTCTGTGTGTGGCATGTCATGACTTTAAGTTTTAATGTTGTATTAACTTCCACTTTTCTCTTTTTATGTGCTTCTACATACTTCATGAAACTCTCATTTCTGAAGGTTTTCTTTTCCTATAGCTACCTTAACCCTTCAACAGCAACTCCTTGGAGAGCAGCAACGTGAATAATTCTTCTGCAGGAGTTGATCTAGACTCCCCATTGACAGGTGCTAATTGTAGTAGAGAACAGTTGAGTTGAAAGAAGGGTTTAATTCTCCACTTGTTCTAATTATCAAAAAGATGCAGTGATTTCTTCGATGGAGTCTTTTCAAAAAGGTTCCAGTTCCCAGTGCAGGAAAAAGTGGATGAAACAAAAAAAAAGAAGTTGGGAATTCCTCTGTAATTAGTTCAGTGCAATTCTGTCCCTTCTGCTGTTCACGGAGCAAGTAATAGCATCAACATTTTCGGGAGACCGGATCACCGTGCTCCTTTCCCATGGCACGAGCAGGTAAGAGAGGTACTTAGGTAGCCAAAGCCTGCTTTCAGATGGATGACAAAACTCAGCCTGCCAGTTATCTCACTGTCAGTAGGTATCTATGTGTAAAATACACAGCAAACGAGGGTTCTTTGAAATAAATGAGACCAGGACACTTGTGTTCTCCTGACTTGTGCCAATCCTATATTACGTTACATTACATTACATTACATTACATTACATTACATTACATTACATTACTACACCCCGTGTAACTAGACTGAATAAAAAATGAAATGTACTGCTTCCCTGCAAAGAGCACTTTAAACAAAATACATGAAGGAAGAGAAGTAGAGGGCGGTTTCAATGTGATCTCCAGACCACACTTGTCAGTGACCAGATTCAAAGCACATCTCCTTACTTCTGTCTTTTGGGAGAGGACAGATACACACAGACTTAGGGCACACTAAGTGCCTGTGAATGACGTGGCACACATTCATTTGAGGAAACTTGTCCCCATACTTGCACTGTTGCGGTGTGGGCTCTGTCCCACCTGCCAAATAAATCCTGCAGAAACATGATATGGAGAGTGTCTGTTTCCTGCTAAGCAGTGGCCTGTGACCCTTGGCAGCAGGAGCCTCTTTCCTCTCCATCTCACTGTGCTGCTTTGTGTCCCCTCGGGTGAGAGTCGAGAGTGTTGCTCCCTTGGAAGGTCTTGGACTGAAACTCCAGGTAGGAAGGAAGTGGCGTGCAGCATCTTTTGTCAGAGATAAAATGTAATTAGCCTGGAGGATGTGCGAATAAAGGAAGCTTACAGGAAAGGAGAATCACATGACTCTGGTGAAATATTTAAAGGCACTTGTTGCAAAAATAGGGTAAAGTAAGTTACAGTACAGGAAAGCTAGAGCCCTTAGACACAGACTGTCGAGATAGCCCAGATCTCAAAACCTACCAAAATGTACCTTTAGCCCCCGCGAATTTTCACAGAGCAGGTGGTTTTGATGTTTTTATTGTGTTTGTTTACTGTGTTAGCCTTGCAACTGCAAGGCTAAACTGTGTACCTATGTGATTTTGAAGATGTAAACCAAAAAATAACATTTATAATAATAAATCTTCATGTAGCATGTCATGCCTGTATATAATTTTCAGTAAGGGCAAATAAAAGAAAGTTTGAATCTGTCTGGAATTTTTATGTTTTCAGTAACAATGATTTACAGTATCAAATCTGCATAATTCAGTTTCAAATCTAATCTAATTATAATAGTTTATTTCTACAATGCAGTCGAACTCCTCTTACTTATATGGTCCTTCTGCAAATGAAGCAAATATTATTTTTCCATGTTGCTAAAAATATAAAGGTAGCAGTTAGTTAATTAAGAAAGTTTCATCTTAGTAGATTGGCATGTAGTTTCAGTGTTTTTAGGTATTTGATTAAACCAATTTTATGACTGAAATTGACGCTATAGGTAGAGAAGACATATCGTATTTGAATAAGAACACGACAAAAAAGTCAGCGGAGGAGGTGAATAGAGTGAATTCAAAATTACTTACAGCAGAGTGACTTTCCCAGAAGGTCAGCTTACTAAGTTCATTTCACAAGGCATATTTTTAGCAATTTGGAAATTTAATTTAGAACAGCCTGCTTAGATGTTACGTGAAAATTGGAAGTAATGGCCATGTCTTTGTAAACAGGAAAAGTCTGGTCTAATTTCATATTATAACACAATTTGGGTTAATTCTTCCACGAAGAGAACAGAATTTTGGCCACATAAATTGATAAATACATAGCTATTAAATATATCAAAGTGGCTTCAAAATGTGATATTTCTGCCCAGTAAGATCTATATTTGTTTACATAAGTGCAGAATGATTTTAGCTCCACTCTTCCTTTGTTGCAAAATTGAAGAGCATTTGATAAAAATATCTCCCAGCAATGGCTGAAAGGTTCAATAGACATTCAATAGATTTTCTGATATTGATACGCTCCAGATAGAAATTTGCCACATTTGTTTGAACATAGGAGAAAAGGCATATGAAATTTCTGCAGGATTATTTATAAGATCTAAGTAGACTGGAGCAGTTCCCCGTGGACCCCCCATTTCCTCTGCATGTTTGAGCTATGCTTAGTGCAAGGTTGGAGAGCAGCCATCATCGCAGCTCCAGGAAACTGAGGTGACCAGCCGCTGACCGCGGGCTGCTCTCTCCCTCACAGCAGATCAAGAGCCATTCTGGTTTGCTCCCAGCTTCCTCATCAGGATGTAATGATACATCCAAGCCATGAGCCATTTCCTTTGATTGCACCTTCTCCGCTAGTGCTTGGTTAGATAAGGGATATTATACAGCCTCCCAATCTCTTTGATGGACACAATTTATCAAAGGGACATCCTACTCTTCCTTGAGCAACTAGGGCTGCGTGGTGCTGTGTACGTGCTCCTCGTCATGGGACATCAAACTGTCCAGACAGTTCCGCTTCTGCTAAGGAAATGGTGGGGGGTGGTAAAGCAACGGCACGGGTCCTAAACTTAGCACCAACATGGATCCACAGCGATTTTTAAAATTCATGTTATACTTGACTCACCAAAATTTTGTCATTTCTGGCCCAGATACCTTGGGTTTATGCCTACCAGTTCACAGCTGTTACAAAATTATCCTAATTAGTGATCATAATCACTTAAAAAAAGGCACTGAAATCAAATGAAGGTGTCAAATAGCCAGAGATACTGATTCCTATGATAATGTACACGGAAGATCACCTGTCCACAAAATTTACAATTTAAAACCATTGGCTCCAAATTTCTTCTTGCAGCCAGCTCCTGTTTCCATTGGTAGTTAAGTTTTCATGAAAAGGGGGTTCATGACACCCACTCGAGAAGTTGTCATGAGACAACAGCTAGGTCCAGACAAGAGAGGAGAAGGTGACATCATACCGGTTAGCAGAAGAGTCAGTCTTCAGAGTATCAGGACTTTTTCAGGATTCTTACTGTGTATTTTGGCGACTCAGTATTTACAAAGGATGCATAAATATGTTTGGTTTGGTTTGGTTTGGTTTGGTTTGGTTTGGTTTGGTTTGGTTTGGTTTGGTTTGGTTTCTCCAAGGAGCTAAGCAACAGTATGAAAAAGTCTAGGAAAGGCTTACTGAGAATCGTGAAATTTGGGAGTAATTGGTACCGCAGGTTCACTGGAAGTAGGAGTCCACAGTTTCAGGGAATGAGAAAGTAAAAGCTCATGTCAGGCCTTAGTTTGGTTTTTTGGGGGGTTTGTTTTTTTTTTAAATATACTTTTAGAGCAATGCAACAGAATTCTCATGTCCGCATCTCTCTCCCTCTTCACACAGGAGAGGGCTGATGTGTTGAAAAGGCAGCCAGTGTTGCAGGTGTGGGTGCAGCGATATCTAGGTACAAGACAACCTCTCTGTTGTGACTAAACGATACACAAAAGCCACAATTGCCAAGAAAGAAAAAGGCAAAATTGAAGAGCAAATAAGGATTCTTAGTCAATCACCTAAGAAGTTGATTAGCTTCTAATGAACTGAATGTGATAGCAAGAGTAAGTGGAAGAATGCAACATTCAGACTCACACAAAAAGCTTTTTCTGCTTAAATAAATATTCTGGCCAGGCTGCTCTTGTTATGGAGAAATATAACAAAGGAGGAGTTCCCAAGGTTTCTTTGGTACCAACTATAAAATGAAGAACTGTCAAACCTTTTTTATACAGTTGTTGAAGGAAGTATCCAATATACTTTTTATTTAACTTTTCCATATGTGTTGGAAAATATATCAAGCAAATAACAGAATTAAAGCAAAGAATAAAAATTAGTCTATTTCAGCACTTCAAAACTGTTGATGATAAACATTTCACCCTTGAACCAAAAGTAGGAAGGCGGTCAGCCATGCAACTGATAAAACAACTTCTTTTTTTTGTTGTAAAACTAATAATATTTTAATAAATGATGCAAACTGGCTATGATAAAGCAGATGTTCATCTCTATTACTTAAGGGAAAAATAGATGTATTACTGAATCTCAAGATTCATCATCCTTTCTCTCAGTATTCATAATACTAGTTTCTGACATTCTGTGCTCAGAATTTATTATCTTTTCTTGCTTCTAGAGAGTTATACTTTTTAATAATTTGTGAAGTTGATAGTATTCTCAAAAACAGTACATCCTATTACATTCTGATAATTTTAAAGTGGAACAGGCCATAATTAGATGAAAATTCTTTTAGACTTTAGGAATCACAGCTTACCTTGATTTCTCTTATCTAAATTTTTCTATACTGGAAAGTCTTCTAATTACTGTTATAAAGGTTTTAGTGATAAAATCCTTGAGAAGATTTGGCACACAGCCTGCATATATAAGGAAATTCACATAAGTAATATAGATGAGATTTATTTCCTCTTTCTTTTGAAGAAGAAAGTGTTTGGAAGGGGTTTCACGTGGCACAATAAGATAAAAACAGTAAGATGCTGAAAATTTGGGTCCCAACCCCACAAATCCCTGGAACATATACTTAATGTTCAGTTCTGGGATCATGTCAGAGCCAGCGGAACCACTGACTTAGCAAACATAAGCATGCTCAAGTTACTTGCTGGATTAGAGCAAATATTTTCTGTCTCTTACAGGATGCAGTTCCTTAGATGAGGATTTAACAGTAAAAAAGGCTAAAATTTCCAACGTAACACAACTACACCTTCCACAATGATTTGTTTCTACTTTTCAGTCCCAGTCAGAGATTAAAAAGGGCAAGGTATCCAGCATACGGCTACAGTGGAGAATTTCTGATTCACAGGTTTCCTACTTACCCCCTTCGCCTCCGCAAAAGAAATTAAAAAGACTTTCCCTCTGAAAAACAGAAGCTACCATAACCGCTTTTATGTTCTTTTTTTCTTTTTTTTTTCCTGAATGTACTGTCAGAGAGCCTCCGTAGCCATATATCCTAGATGCCAGAGAAGCTGAATGAAACTGAATAAGTGGCAGCAGTTTCCCAGAACCATACAGGCATGGTGAGGGTTTACACTTCCAGTAGTGCCCCTTCCCACAGGTACCATCCACCAGCTGAAGGCTCAGCGCCAGCCCCCATGGGTGACTAGGCTGCCATCTGGGCTCTGATACGCCGTGTTCTAGGTCCTGCCATCAGATACCTGGACCTGCACAGCAGAGTATGCTAAGGTTCAGTTCAGGTAGATTTTCTTTATCACACTGATCACAAAATCCTGAAAAATCTCCACTTTAAATCTGGAGGAATATGCTGTGCAATCCCAGCCTGGAGGCAGCTGCAAGTATATATGCTCTGTAAGTGCAGCAATCTCTGCCGCTGCACAGTTCAGATGGAGAAGTTTCTTTGAATTTCTCTGAAGGCTTCTAGATGCTAAAGTTAGGGCTATTCAGGAATGTGGAAGAACTGAAACAGTGATATACAAGATACCCTTTCAGTGCTCTGGTGCCCTTTCCTGGATGTATTCTGAAGACACGTCCTGTAGGCAGGGTTGACGTACATATTAGTCAGATGTAATGATCAGGCTGTAAAGATCTAATTATTTTGTCCTCCACTGAAAAGTTTGAGCAGGCTGAAATTGAATGGGCAGGAGTTAAAGGTCATTGTGATTATTACTCAGTACATGCATTTCCTCATATTCTAATTTATTACACCAATAATGGAAAGACTCATGAGGGAATATTTCCTCTACCCTAAATTTAACTTTCATACCTTTCCATTTTTCTCTGTTTCATACTCCCTCTTTTTGCTTATACTGTTCCTGAGGCGAAGTTTGATTTTATGCATTGTTGACACCATCTGAGTTTGAAAAAAATCCAGTTCGTTTCTTTGGAGGGGGGGGGGGTTGTTTTTTGTTTGTTTGTTTGTTTGGGGGGGAGGAGGGGAGTGCCAATTCCAAACCTGATTTTATTTTGAGCAAAGTGCTGGATGTATTTCAGCTTATATAGACTTTTCATTCAGTTCCAGGACCAATATTACATGTACCTTGGGCATGCCAACTCATCTTCCTACTTCCTTATTTTATATAAAGATCCAGATAAAGTGGGTCTCTTCTCTGGTTAGGCAAAAATGAAAAAAAAAATTGAGAATACTGAAGGGCTTGGGGGGTTATCAACTCTCTGTTTCTTCAGAGGTGTCCCTTGGAGACCTGTAAAAGAAAATGTTTATAAATGGTATAACCAACGTACCTCTCTAGCCCAGGTGGACACATACAAGTCCTCAGTGCTTCCAGTGCCCTTCATGAACAGAGCAATTGTATATTGCACGCACAGTTCATATTTGTTTGTCTGTTGATGTGGTTTAATTGATGTCTAGAAATCTGACAGGTACTAACATACTAGTAACCGTAGTCTGTCATGGTAAGTCAGGTGTCTGGCTGCATGAGATGCTGGTTGACAGCCCACATTATTAAATTCTTAGACATATAAGGATGTCCCACTCCCACCAATATGAAGCGCAGCAAATCTGTTTAGGAGTGAAAGACTCAGCTTAATATCCATGTGGCACCTGAGCCTACTAATCTGTTGACTGTTCAGTGGTGAGCCACACTCAGATTCTTCATGGACATGCACCGTTATGCACAAACATCCATCATGGCAGGATCTTCAAACTCCAGCTCACAAACCCAAGGCCACCCCTCTCTCTAGCCAACTGTTTACATATTTCCACACAACAAAACAGTTCCAGCAGAATATAACCATTAATAAGTGCATTAATCTATGCAGAAGATATGTTTGAGTCTTCCACGTGTCACACAGATACACCAACCCTTGAGCTATTAATTATTTGTGGAGGGAGGGAACGAGAGAGCTGTTCTTCCATTTTCCACTCAGGTAAGGTGGAATGCCTCTCTCGGGAAAAAAATATAACATTGACAACCTGGACATGGCTTTTCGTTGCAGTCTGTATCTGGCTCCCTGCCTGGCAGTAAAGCAACAGGGCACACCACGGTCACAGCATTCAGGGCCACAGAAAGAGAATGTCTCTGATCCCAGCATGAAAACATCAGTAGGCCTATGGACATACATTTTTAATGTTCATTGGAATCCTCCTGTGAGCTGATTAATTTTTGTGTGTTTGGTGGCATTTTCCAGAAAGTTTGAGGAAGAAGTTGCAAGCATCACAAAGTAAACAAGTAGCAAATACAGTGATAAAAGTGCCTCACATCCCCACGTCCAGGTTTGAAGTTAAGTCTCTGGCTTATTTCCCCTTGGCATGCAACACAGCTGCATTTTGACAATGTAAATTTGAGCTTCACTGGTTCATGCAGGAAACTTACAGGCAACTAATAGTCCAGCACAAATACCTGATGGGAAGAACTCAAAACTCTCTGATTTGATCTGCAACAACAGTTGGTCCGTGCCCATACTATTCTGAACCATCACTAGCACTGTTGATTTTTTTCCCCGTCTGGTCTCAGAAGAATACTAAAACAAAGAATAAGCCAGCAAAATACTCTTTGCAGCCTCCTCAGTTTTCCACTACAGATGGCAGTCCTGACCAATGCAGATTTCCTGACTTCTGGCTCAGAGGGGGTGTAAAGACATTGAAAGTGACTGTGCAGTGGGTGTTTTGCACAAAACCTGTGTAATTGTGCTAAAATGTGTCACAACTAACACCTGTTTTCTTCCTTGGGATCAACACCATATGGCCTGTAGGTTTCACTAAGCAAAGTCAACTCATCTCCTTGTTCATCCCTTGTGTAGCAAATCAACTCTTGAACTTTTCTAATGTCTACAGCAAAAGCACATGTTCAGTTTTACTTTCAGACTAGCTTATGACCCTTTTTCTTACCCGTATTATTTTAAATAGAACAATTTGTTTCTTGGCCAATGTTTGTCCAAACTGCTGTCCCTGGGCTTTTTTTCTTTCTAGCATACAGCTCACATGGAGGTGACAACATCTGACAAGTGATGCAATACATAGCTTTTACTTACCTGAGGTTGGAGGTATCTCTTGATTTATTATGTTTAGCCTCTAGCTACCAATTCTTCATTCTGAACTACTTGAAAGACACAGATTCCTTCTCATCTTTTTGCTCCTTTATCTAGCAATGCTTTTCACATTCCTTCAAAAATACATATGTTTGTGTCTTCATTCATTGAATAACAAGGAGCTACAAACAAGTACTGAGAGGTGCATTAAAGGAAAAGATTAAATAAACCTTTTTTTAAAGAAAATGAAAGGAAATGTCAAGGTGATCTCATCACAATCTAGAAGTATATACCAGCTGGAGAAGAAACTCTTTCAAAGGAAAAGACCTATTGGCATCTGAAGCTGGAAAATGTAGTTAGACATATTATGGCTTCACATCTATTTTTAATGTGTTATCAATAATGAAAAAAAAAAAAAACAAACCAGACAAAAAACAAACCAAAACAAAAAACCACAAATAATCAGACACACACACATAAAAAAAAAAAACACCTGTAAATTCACAGTCCTTGGAAATAGCACTGGATGGCCTTTCAAAGTTATGGCTTGACCAGAAGTGTTTTGTCTCTGCAACATCAATTAATAATGAATTGATCAATACTTACTATTCTCACGTCAGTGTCTCTAGTCTAAAACACACTAGTTTTCTTTGGATAAATCAAAATTTGAATAACATGTTTCTAAGTGTTTAGCCTATCTAGATAATTTTATTTTGCCAATCTCTGTCCCATTGCTCATAGACTTGTTTAAGAGTTTTTACTACGACTACTGTATTTCTGAGTATTTCAGAAGTGCTGAAGTTCGCCAATAGCCCATTTGATTGCCTTTGATCTAAAGGGTTATTTGTTGCCTACTGCTATAAAATAGGAAAGAAGAGTGAATGCCCATTTTTGGAAGGTACACCCTTTCTGCTCTCACTGTCCACACTCGATTTATGAATTTTGGCATGCAATCCTTAAAATAAGCATCTTCTGTGGAGAAGTGGGGACACTTAATTGAGAAACAACTGGAAAGAATTTGAAGAAGGAAAAATAGCTAGAAGGAGTGGTTCCCTAGGAAAGAAAAAAGTACTAAATGACAGTTAACGGAGTAGTGGATGAGCCCTCCTTCCACTTGGAGGGAGACCTACAAACAGGAAACTATCCAAATAGGTACAGTCTTAAACAAAAACGAAAGGGCCTCTCAGGTCACCACATCAATTTCCTTGTTTTGATGAACTCAGACCAGTGACTTGAACGGCTTTAGAAGGGACATGCAGGAGATTAGGGAAACAGTGCCTGTACCAAATGCTAGCACGCATCTCTGTAGATATAACACATCTATTGATGTTAAACTCTGTTGCTCCATATTTTGCACATTTCCCTATTTACGACCACAGATAAATATACTATGCATTGAAGCAATCCACAGTAATGTTAATGACAGATTCCAGTGCTGCAGTGTTTATTTCTAAAAACAACAAAGTTGTTGGCATGGTAATATTCTATTATTTCAACTGCAAGTCTAATCAGAATTAGTCTGATTGCTTTCAACTTCTCCCCCTTCTCCTCCTCCTCCTTCCCACTCACAGTGATTCACTTCTGATCATGCAACAAAAAGAAAACCGTAGAACTCACTTGGAAATAACTTTTGTTTGCTTGATAAGAATGTGTTTTATTAAAATACAGTGTGCTCAGCGTTCAGTACTAACACGTGGTCACAAGTAAGCAACAGCAAAATTGAATCCATAGAACATTTAGAAGATCATACAATCCTAATAGAATTTTTTTGAAAAGTTCTTGAAAATATTAGGTTAGGAAGATCATAGCCATGCAGAGTATACTGAACATGATGCAAGAAGCATCTAGCAAAATCTAGCTCTTAAAATAAAATTCAGGTTAAACGAGCTGGAAACTAAAAGTTAACAAGATACTAAGACAGAAAGAATAGCAAATATAAATTTTTGAAAACTATTATTCAAATCTGGGAACAAAAAGTAAAAGAAGAATTGGATCAGTGTAAAGAAGACAGAGCCAGTCTCCAGTGGTTCTCAGTGACAGCACCAGAGGCAATGGGCACTAACTGAAACACAGGATGTTCCCTCTGAACATAGAAATACTATTTTACTGTGAAGGTGACTGAGCACTGGTACAGGTTTTCCATGGAGGTTGTGGAATCAGCATCCTTGGAGACATGCAAAATCTGTCTGGACAGCTGGGTGACCTAGTCTAGGTGGCTTGAGCAGGGTGCTGTCCAAGAAGACCTTCAAAGCTCCTTTCCCTCCTCTATTCTTCTGTGATTCTGAGATTCCAAGACAGAGATGCTACAGCAGAATGAACAGCCTGAAAGCCATGCAAAATTTCTGCCATTCATTTTTCGTTTATGTTTGCTCTCCCAGGTATATGAGCAAAATTTTCCCTTAGAAAAAGTTAGTTTGGGATAATTTTTCTACTATATATTGGCATGAAGAGTGTTGGTTAGCTGTATGGAACGAACAGTAGTAGTTTTAGTTTACTATACAGAATAGGCTGTATATTACATTACTATTTGGTATTGCAGTGTTTATTTTGTTCCACTAAAATGTTACAATTATGCTCATTTTGTCTATTTGTGAACAGTTTTTGTTTTGAATTACTTCCTATGTGCTCATATCCTCACAAGTCATTTTTGGGAACATGTAACATAGTGATCTAAGTGTTGCATCTATTTATATCTCCATATGCACTATGGTCCTGCAAAGATGTGAATTTTCAACGTGCCTTTTAATTAACTTTAGCCTAATTCTTCTTTATTTTCCCATTTTTTTCTTCCAAAACCTTTCCATTCAACACACAGAAAAGTTAGTCTATTGATGCAAAGTACCTTCTCTGCACAGAAAAGGTTTCTGTTGGTTCACCCATGATGCGCCCAGAGATACAGAACACTTCTAGAATGTCTACAAACAGTTAGGCATACAGACAAACTATTTTACACTAGAAAAGTAATTTCTTGTATGTTGTACTCTTTCTTTCACTTCTTCACCCTTTTTATTTCGAGAGATCTCTGACTCAGCCTATCAAACTCTACAGTTTTCCCCCTTTATTTTTAAAATAAATCACTGGTTCAATTTCCTCCTGCTATTTCAGAAGTGGGAAAAAGAAAATTAAAAAAAAAAAGGAACTGCATTAAACAAAATTGTGTTTTCTCTTTGCTTTAAGAACTCCTCCAATCTCAACACCACTGGATGCTCATTTGCCAAGCAATAAAGAAAATGAGACCCATCAACATGATTCAGATGTTCAGTAGGTTCTGCACAGAAAGTCTTGCCTTTTTTGCTCTTTGTTTTACTTTTTACAGTAACATTTAAGTTTTCTTGTAAGAGAGGAGTTGCAGCAAAACAAGTATTTAAAGCCGACTTTGCTAGAATTAGAATCTCTGATTAGCATCAAAGAAATGAAGGGAAGGAGCAAAAGCCACCAAAGACCACGTGCAACAAACCGGAGGCTATTCGCCCCCGGCTTCCATATTCGTTGTTTTTCAGATTCTTTATCTTTGGCTTTGCCATTACCAAAGAAGCATTTTTCTTTTCTGAAATTTGCCCTTTCCAGCTGTAATTGTAGACTTTCTAGAAATTTTACAAAGTATTAATTAAGGCAGCTGAAACATTACTGCGAGTTGATTAATCAGATTTACAACCCAGACAGCAAAAAGTAGCTTTCGTTTGATTTGTGTCTGGCTTAATCTGTAATGTCTGCACTATGTCATTTTTTATTTCATTCTCTACTTATTATGCTGCTCTGTCTCTGCCCAGTAAAGCATTCATAACTGCATAGTTATGTTTTGTCTGCCTTTTGTTAATGTTATGGTAGCCCAAGCAGAACTCTACACCTTCGGCTTCATCAACGAACAGCTCGGGCTGCTACACATTACTGTTATCTGAGTTCCAGAGTCAGCCCTTATTTTAAAAGAATCCTGCAGTCACTGAGTCTCAGCTTTCTCAATTCTCCATATGTATCCCTCTGTATTCTTCAGATCTCCTCTATGATTACTGGATACAATTTCAGCAGTGGAGTGTTGCTGAATTTCTAAGTTAGATTTTAAGTATATAGAAAAATAATATTTTTTCATTTAAGAGAAAAATATGTTAACCATTCCACCGTTATTAAGTCTGCCCTTTTTAGGAGATTTATGATATATTTTAGGCAGTGTGACATTTCACGTCCTGTCTCTTCTTCCTTTTTTTGTCAAGTACCAAGATGTTTTTTCTCCTTAAACCAAGGAGTTCTGCAAAATTCTGAATATCTCAGGGCGTAAGGTGCCCTGAGCACCACTGAATGCTCAAAACATCGCCCGTTACAATTCAATTTCACTAAGAGCAAAAAAGCTTTGGTTGTTGTTGTTGTTGCTTTCAAAAGAGAAAAGGAGAATGTACTCCTTTATGCCTTGGCAGGTGAGGTGAAATCCACACCTTCATATTTAGAAAGAGATAGCAGAGTGAAAGCTGATCTGCACTGAGTAAAACTAACATAAAAAGACCCTGGCAATGTAACCCATGACTGCCTCATGCATGACTTCTGCAAACTACTACACATTGAAATTTGGGCTCTGAACTAAATTATACCAGCTGGCAGCTAGGCCAGGATCAAATCTCCTTTTTGACTGTATCATATCAAGAAGTTATAAAAATCCTGCAAAAGCTTTGTGAAAACATGTTTGTTCAGAAGCTTCTTGGAGGGCTTCTTTGGTATAAACTTCCAAGAGTAAGCCGAAGTTCCTCAGATTCGTGATGCTTTGAAAATCATTGCAGTTGGGCAAGGGCATTGTCTTCAGAAAATTTGGGGTGTATTTCAGTCTTCCTCTTCTCTTCCTAGATTGCAGAGCATCAAATTTCCTTTTTGGTTAAAAAATTGAAGTATTAATTTTTTATGTAACTGTGACTCTAGGTCGTGGGACTTAGGGAACATCAGGTCTCAAAATATATGTTGCTGTCTGCACTGCAAGTTGTAGCTCTTAAAAAACAAGCAAAAACCAGAAAGACACAACAGGACATTGCTTGAAGATGTAGGTATGCCTGTCTAATGTCATTAACAGTAATATAAACGATCACTGAAACAGTCAGAAGATAATTTCTTCATTATCCAGTGGCTCAGAAAATATTTTCCAGCAGTGTTAGGTTTCGCTTTCCTTGCAGGCCTCACATACTATGTTTATTAACATAATTAAATGGATTTCTAGTAGCAGTATGCTATTTTTATAGGCATAACATGAAGAGCTACTCAGAATATTTTCATCAAAATGTTTCTGTTAAAATATGCTATTTCGTTAAAGCTAATTTTTTTTTGCTTATGTATATTGATTTACAAGTTTTTGACAGAATGATTTCTGCAAGTGATTTTCTGGATGCTTCAGGAACGGGAGCTTATTTTCGGATTTTAAAATCTAAGAATAACGGTTATGTTTAGTCTTTGAACTGTAGCATGAGGTTTCAGGACTGCCCTGCTTAAAGAACAATGAAGTATTGGTCTTAATATCTGGAGACTCTGCATTTAAGATTTTGAATTTGCTGTTTTCTCTAACTACTATAGCCATTAGGAGAGTTTAGCATGACTGTGTAAAAGTCTATGCTCTCTGCTATGAGAGGAGAATCAGTAAACGAGAACAGGGATTTTTTACGTACTCTGGATTTGAATAAAAATTTTTCCAATCCTCCTGAGATTACCTATAGTGGAAATTGCATTGAAATGTTCAGAAAAGTAGAGGGACCAATTTAAATTCTACTGCCTACCTTGACTTTTATATAAAAATATTAATGATTAAGACTAAATTAATAGCAAACAAAGTGGGGTTTTTTTGCAGTTTCCCTTCCTTGTGGACTTCAGTTATGTTTGGCTTAAATGACTTGTTAAATAGCACATGAAAGCAGCTTCAGAAAGCACCAGTGATTAATCTGCTCTTATACATTCGCCACTTACTGCTGCATATTTTTTCTAAAACATGCTTCAGTAGGCAAAGAGCAATAATTTCCTCAATAAAATCATGGGCAGAAACTCAGACCACACAACGGTGTCTCCTGGCTGTAAAATCTGAGCTATGTATTAAAGGAATCTCTCAAACAGTGTTAATAAGTCATACCAAATAAGGCTCTGCAGGATTGCTTTCTGAGCATAAGGCTTAGGAAAGCTGTCAACCACTTGAAATTGTAGGAATAAATACACTCCTTCTTCATTATTTTTAGGCACTTCTCAGATTCTTAAGTAATGAAAAATATGTGCTGTGGTATGTGCTCAAACTGTGCCAAGTATCACATCAGGCAACGGCAGAGCATGTTCCTGCACAATAATTGGGCAAGTCATACAGAATTATTTCAAATGAGTTGACAGAATGTAAATTCATTAGAAAAAAATCTCATCCACACCATTAATTCCTTGAATTGCTGCAAGGTGAGAAATTCACCACATAACTTTCTCACCTGGTCATACTCTCTTTTTTTTTTTTTCTGTAGGGAAAATTGCAATGCAGTTGGCAACTGGCACTAGGTGCCAGTTTCAAAATACTTGTGGATATTCACCCCAATTAAAAAGATGAATTCAGTCATCTTCGCTTTCTGCAAGTATACTACTGAGTGAGTTTACTGGCAGAAACATTTGCAAAAGCTAGTCACGTAAGTGAACAGTGAAGACCATTTGCAAGAGAATGCTGGTTTTAGAATCACTTAGAATTAGTTTTCAGTCTATATTCTGCCCTGATCCATCCAGTGAACAGAAAAAAATATAGTGATTTCTAAACAATGTTCAGGTTTTTAGTATGAATTACTTGCTGCAAATTGCTTGTGAGTATTTACAGAAGTTATTTAATAAAAAATTTTACATTTTGGAATAATTACAAGATTCTCTAAGCCAGCTGATAAATTACATTCTTGGGAGTATGTGCCATCGTAAGTTTCCGAAGCTATGTCATATCCTAAGTTGTGTCCCATCATAATTTCCCAAAGAATCTTTTTTGGCTATTTATTCAAGTTACAGTTAATAGCTTTAAAATTAAAATCTATTTTATTAACTGGCAACTCTACCTGTCATTTTACCTTGGTTTGTCATTGGGAGGATCACAGGGCAAGTGTTGTTCTTGTGTGTGAAGAGAGGACATGATGTGGAACAGAAAATAGAAGTGAGACAAACCAGAAGTTTATAATCTTCTCCTCCCCAGAGACAGCAGCATGACAATACTTTCATTCTGGTTTGGTTTGGTGTGGTGTGGTGTGGTGTGGTGTGGTGTGGTGTGGTGTGGTGTGGTGTGGTGTGGTGTGGTGTGGTGTGGCGGGGTTTAGTTTGGTTTGGATTTGTTTTTGTTTGTTTGTTTGCTTGGGGGTTTTTTGGTTGGTTGATTGGTTACCTAGGGTTTCTTTGGTTTGTTTTTGGCAGCGTGGTTTGCTGATTTGTTTTTTAAAAAGACAATTCTTCAATTTGGGCCAGTTTCTTTACTTCTGGCCTTTTACTCACTTAAACATGACAAAAATTTGGGCTGGAGTCCTTGTCCCTGAAGATTTCCTCATTTATTCACTAACACTTTTAACCACTTTATCCCTTCTGTCTTTTCTGTGGTGATTTTTATTTTTGTCCCTCTTTTCACACTTTCTTTATACAAGCTTTCCTCAAGCCCTGAGATGAACCTGGGCTGCGGCAAAGAACCACTGTGAGATTGCTTCTGCATGTTGGAGAAGCCTTCCAGAGGCTTGCAGCGTGAATCAGTAACTGTTCCTCTGCAGAGCTCCTTCTCACCCTGTAATGCACACAGGGCAGGAGCCTTGGTGGTGGTGTTCCACGCTGGGACAGGCAACACTTTAAAGACCTTTTCCATCCTCAAAATCATGGAAACAGAGTTTAAGCAGGTCAATCTTTAATTCAGTGTGTGCCTAGCAAGCACACAATCTCTCCAAAGAGCAGTGGTATCTTCTCAAAAACATGCAATATCACAGAATTATAGAATCATCAAAGAAACACAGAATCACAGAATCACAGAATCACAGAATCACAGAAGGTTAGGGATTGGAAGTGACCTCAAAAAATCATCCAGTCCAATCCTCTTGACAAAGCAAGAACACCTAGATGAGGTTACACAGGAATGCGTCCAGGCGGATTTTGAATGTCTCCAGAGGAGGAGACTCCACAACCTCCCTGGGCAGCCTGTTCCAGTGCTCTGGCACCCTCACCGTGAAGAAGTTTCTTCTCATATTTACGTGCAACCTTCTGTGTTCCAGTTTGCACCCATTGCCCCTTGTACTACCATTGGTTGTCACCAAGAAGACCGTGGCTTCATCCTTGTGACACTCACCCTTTACATGTTTATAAACATTAATGAGGTCACCCCTCAGTCTCCTCCAAGCTAAAGAGACCCAGCTCCCTCAGCCTTTCCTG
>VWYH01004303.1:0-11934 GCA_013399365.1 Pampusana beccarii | reverse complement strand
GACCCTTGAGGCACTCCACTAGATACAGGCCTCCAACGAGACTCTGTCCCATTGACCACAACTGTCTGGCTTCTTTCCTTCAGCCAGTTCACAGTCCACTTCACTACCCGATCAACCAGGCCACACTTTCTCAGTTTAGCAGCAAGGATGCTGTGGGAGACGGTGTCAAATGCTTTACTGAAATCAAGATAGACCACATCCACTGCTTTATCGTCATCTATCCACCTGGTTATGTCCTCATAAAAGGCTATGAATTTGGTTAAGCATGACTTCCCCTTGGTGAAGCCATGTTGACTGCCCCTAATGACCTTCTTATCCTTTATATGCCTTGAGGTAGTACCAATGATAAGAATGATAAGTTGTTCCATCATCTTTTCAGGGATGGAGGTGAGGTTGACAGGTCTATGGTTACCCAGATCTTCCTTCTTGCCATTTTGAAGACTGGAGTGACATTTGCTTTCCTCCAGTTCCCAGGCACCTCTCCCATTTCCCATGACTTAGCAAAGGTGATGGAGAATGGCCTAGCAAATACTTCAAACAGCTCTCTCAGCACCCATGGGTGCATCCCATCTGGACCCGTAGATTTATGGATGTCTAGGTTGCTTAATTGGTCCCTAACCCAGTCTTCACCAACCGATACTCATCAATCATAGAATTGTAGAATAGTTTGGGTTGGAAGGGCCTTTCAAAGGTCATCTAGTCCAACCCCCCTGCCAAGAACAGGGACATCTGCAACTAGATCAGGTTGCTCAGAGCCCTGTCCAGCCTGGCCTTGCATGTGTCCAGGGGATGGGGCATCTACTATCTCTTGGCAACTTGTGCCAGTGTTTCACCATCCTCATTGTAAAAGATTTCTTCCTCATGTCTAGCCTGAATCTCCTTTCCTTTTGTTTAAAACCATTTCCCCTTGTCCTGTTACAACAGGCTCTGCTAAAAAGTCTGGTCCCATCTTTCTTATGGGGTCCCTTTATGTACTGAAAGGCCGCAGTGAGGTCTCCATGAAGCCTTCTCTTTCCAAGGCTGAACAATCTCAACTCTCTCAGCCTGACCTCACAGGAGAGGTGTTCCAGCCCTCTGATTATCTTGGTGGTCTCCCCTGGCCCCCCTCCAACAGGTCCATGTCTTTCCTGTACTGAGGTCTCCTGAGCTGGACACAGGACTCCAGGTGGGCTGTCACCAGAGTGGAGTAGAGGGGCAGAATCACCTCCCTTGACCTGCCAGACACATTCCTTTTGATGCAGCCCACAGTACGATTTGCCTTCTGGGCTCCAAGCACACATTGCCAGCTCATATCCAATCTTTCATCCACCAGTACCCCCAAGTCCTTCTCCGCAGGGCTGCTCTCAGTCCCTTCATCTCCCAAGCTGTACTGATACTGGGGGTTGCCCCAACCCACATGCAGGACCTTGTACTTGGCCTTGTTGAACCTCATGATGTTTGCATGGGCCTAGTTCTCGAGCTTGTCCAGATCTCTCTGGGTGGTATCCTGCCCCTCAGATGTGTCAACTTCACCACTCGACTTATCATTCAGGCACAGCTAAGCCAAGTTGAAAACAGGACCCCTACCTTCTCTAGTACTTGAAAAATCAGCTTTTATCTACGGTCTTCTTTACTAAAATTATTTTTGTACCAGTTAAGTACAGTGAAGGTGAAATAGTATTTAGTTATTCATCAAAACCAGAGTTTGTAATTTGTCTTTGTCCCCAGACTGTCAAAGTATTGAGGGACTTCATACAAATGAATTCTGAATCAGATATTTAATTTTACAAAAGCTAAAAATTAATCCAGAAAGGCAGCTGTCCTCTGTATAGTAAAGGACAGATTGATGAAAAATCTTTAAGTCACCATGGAATGCTGATAAAAGATGTCACTGATGATTGTACTATGAAATCAGGAACACTATTGCATAGTTGTTACCTAATTTATGTAGTAGAAGATCACACAATGTTGCTGATAATGCCAAACAAATCAAACAAATTCTATTACTGGTAATCAATCAATTCACTAATAAAAGGTCTATTACTTTATTTTCCAAACAAATGTTAACTTTAGTTTCAATAACTTTTGTGAAATGTTGTGCTGTGTTTGAAGTTTCATGACATTTGTCATGTTTTATTTACTATAGGTGTAATTCTGGACACCAAGATTTACACTTCACAGTGAACTTCTAATTCAGAGTTCTTGTTTAAACTCATCGTTATTCTTTGAGCACCTATTCAAATGTTGGAGGCTCACTTCAAGCTGTGTTACTTTTTCTGTATTTGTTTCTAGCCCCTTCAGAGACCATCTCTTCTACTTGCTGAACGTATCTGCAGGCAAACTACTCTAGTGTCCCTTCTCTTTCTCATTTTCCTGCTATCCATTATACTTTGAGATTTTAGCTGTTTCAGCTCCCATTGCAACTCCTTTCTCCTCCTTGCTGTGACAAATAAAAGTGAACCTATTTTGAACTATTAAATTGAATTATAAATGAGCACACATTTTTTTTTTTTCTCATAATTTAAAATTAAATATACTGGCAGGAAAAAAAACTAATACTCTGAGACCTTGTGCCTCTTGTTTAGTGTCTGAAGAATCACATCCTTTTGGCAGTGATTCTCTCTTGCACAGAGAAGTGAATTAAGAGGAAAATGTTCAGGCATCTACCTTGAGTCGTGATAATCTGTATCTTCTTCAGCCCTTTGTTTTATCACCTTACTTGATTTTAATTCTGATTACAAAGGTCTTATGCTTGTACAACTGCTTTGGTTATGGGACTCTGGGTTATGTAGAAATTGGAAGTCAAAATCTTCAGCTCTTCCAAATCTCTGCAAAAAAATAAATGGCCTAAAGGAGGAATACCAGGAAACTCATATTGTTGATTAGAAAAACCAAATCCCTCTATCCATACATTCACTCATGGAAGTACATGGTCTGTAGTTACATTCTTATTCCACCTAGTTTCCATTACTCACCTATTTGTAGACTCTGCTCATAATCCATGTCTAACACAGACTGCAACTCTTTGCATAGTAACATATTAAGAGACAAAACAAAGGGGTGTTTCTTAGATAAAATTTTGCAAAATTGTAGATGGTTAAAACAAACCCCAGAAAAATAATAAATTCAGTCTTGACAAAATAAAAACCTGTGACATAGTCAAAAGTATTTCTCTAGTGCTTAACATCTGGCTAAAAAGACAATAGCTACATGTAGTCTGGGAAGAAATAGTGGTAAGGAACTCAGAAAAAAATAAATTCTGAAGTTAAATGTCTTTCATTATTTTTTCCTTCTTGCTAGAAATTAAATGCTATCTATAAAACGCCTATTTGATCTTTATTGTTAGAAAGTAACTAAATGTAGAAGATCTATTCATTGTTGTGCATGTGCTTGTAGGTGCTAAAGTAAGTAAAAAAGCCAACAATTTGAAATGAGGTAATTTTCAAGAATAATGTTAATTCAATTTTCACTAAGACCTGTGAGAAATAAATGCCAAAAAGATGAACTGTTGGAAAAATAACCTCACAGAAGCCAGTTAACTCTGCTACTTTAGGGAAGTCTTTGTCCTTCTTGTATATTGTCATACTCTGTGAATCCTCCACGCTATTCTTTTTAGCTCTTCCAGAAGCATGTATAATAAGTTGATGCTTCAGAAGCTGTGTGATGGATATATGACAATACCTTGTATAGCATCATTTGCATCCAACATGCTTCACACATAAAGGTGACATTTGAGGACAAACCCTGCTTTGTTCTACTCCAGTTGAAGTTGTGCAAGATGAGAGGAAGTGAATGCAACTAGAACGAATTTACATGAGTCACACAGAGTAGAGGTGAGGTTCTTTAACAGGTGGACCTGTCTTCATTCAGTGATCACCAGCTGTATTTCAGTTCTGATAGGCTTCATGCCCTCAGAAAACAAAATAAAACAACAACAAAAAGGTAGTGTTAGCAGGGGTGTAAAGTTAACCTAAAATATTTATCCATCTACTTTTGTGCCAATTTTGAAACTCAGTTGAATATGCATAAGAGAAGTTGTTAAAATAGAGATGTGTTACAGACCAGAAGCTTGGCTGTGAATAACTAGGAACACTGGGATCTGCATTCAGGTTTCCAAGTCAGACGCATTCCTGATATACTGCACTCAATTTCCACACTCTTTATGCAGTTGGTGAGGATAAATATGGATTCCTATTCTCAGAAACATCAGGTACTGGCAAAATCTAGGAAGATAACATTTTTTAAAGTTTCATTGCTCAGACTGCTTCAGGATGGTGAAGAGAGCAGGAAATCATGGAGAAAAAACCCACTTCAGACTGCAGATGTTGGGAGAGTTGAGGTGATGATGGGTAAGACTCCACTGGGAGTACTGCTCAGCCCAAGGTAAATGTGATGCTCTGGGAGAGAAGATCTGGCCTGGTCAGCTGACAGGTGATATAACTGAGATGAAAGTCAGTGATACAGAGAGAATCTGAAAAATGGTACCAGGATGCTATATGTAGGCAAGATTCACGTATACAGGTCTTCTTTCTTTCTTTAGCTTCTCTGACTGTGTTTTTCCTGTTGATTTAATAGCATTTTATTGCGAAGAGGTTGCAGCAAGCCTCCGCAAACACTGTCTGATCAGAAGGTCTCCAAGAGAAAATCCCTTGGGAGAACACAGCCACACTGGCTCTCCGCAAAGAGCAAGAAACACTTGCGCCAAGGCTGAGAAAGGGGACTGGAAGGGTCAGGGAGCTCACCTGCTGCTTGGTCCTGGCCCGGTGACATTCCTTTGAGTCCAACAGAGGCTCAGGGTACTTGCTGCATGCGAGGGAGGAAGACACTGCATTTTCAATACACTCAGAATGCATGTTCCCTTGAGTTCCTGATCCAGAAAAATGAAGGTGTAATTTCATATGTTGACATCACGAAAGCTCCATTTCCCCAGATCTACTTTTTCCAGTCCCAGTGCAATTCTCTGTTTCTGCATTAAGCCAGTCTGACTCAGGGCTGTGCAATAAACTGTGCTGCTGAAGTGATCCTTCTTCTACCCTCCTTCCTTTTCTGTATATTTGGGAAGCAAGTATTGTTGTATTATTTTTTTGTCTCGTTCGGTTGACAGCACTGATCCAAAAAAGCTGTTGCCAGCCCAACTGGTGGGGGTCAGTCTTACTGTGGGATGGCTCTAGGCTGGGTAAAACACAGGGGAGCAATTCAACCAGCACAAACATTACCTTGAGTACTCATACTCAGCAAGAATATGCTGAAGCAGATATGGGCAAACGGTGTTGACACCAGCTTTATTAAAGAATAAAGTTTTAACCAGTCTGTGTTTCTAGAGTGAGAGACTTTGCTTTTGCTTTCTGATCCAGTTCATTTCTGGAGAGAAGTCAGGAGCGGAGCATTTAGTACCCAAAAAGTGACTTTTATAAGCTGAATATTAGAAACTCTATTGCAACCTTAATAAAAAAATTCACTAATCACTTAGTGAGCTTTTCAAAGTCTCCTAAATGACCTAAAAATAAGAGCCTGATTTTTCTGATGTACCTATTCCCCAAAATCATTGGTCATATATCCTCATGTGTATTCTTATTTAAACCAGTTGAAATCTGTCCAATTCAGAAAGACGTTAAGAGCCAAAATACTCAAGGTTTTCAAAACATTGGGTTTCAAATCCTGCTACTTTAATGAAGTATTGCAAGGTCAAAGTGATACCAATGTTATTGCACATGTTGCAAAGGGAAAAAAAAAAGTCAGCATTCAGCCCAAATCCACTGACGTATGCTACTAAAAATCTCTTTGCAGTGTGAAATATACAATCAAGGGCACTCTGCAACAACTACATTATTTTCAGTTATTTGGTTATACTTATGGCGCTAACAAAGCTGCAGTGTTATTTAGTTATGGATGTTATCAGTGACAGGTAGTTTTCTCCATATTGACGATAAGCTAAAAAAAAAAATCTACTGAAAGAAGCTGAATAATAAATAATTTTTACATCTCATGGTACTATTTGAAATTTCCAATATTATCCTGTTTTAATTTGAACCAAATCAAGGTTTTCTAAAGGTTTTAACAGGCAAGTGCGATTGTACAGTGGTTAGGCAATCTGCTAGGATGTGCTTGGCAGTTTCAAATCCCTGTTTTACATCAAACCAATGAGAGGGTTTGACTTTGCAAGGGGGAGGCCTGCCTGCTGAATAATCATGCAGATTTTCCTTATGAGAACTGTTCCAATTCATCTAGAGAATTAAATACTGGAAAGTCAGAGTAGGACCCTGTTCTATCAACAATAGTCACACAGGACAGCAAAATGTGACTTTAAGTCCCTGCTTCAAGCCAGCTATCACAGGAGCAGAGACTGAGCCATTGGCCCCAGGGCAACCATGTTGGACTCTTCCAGCAGAGCAGCTCCATCATGATGCTGCAGACCCAGACCAGAGATTCTTCTCTGCCACCCATTTGTTCTGAAGTGGAGGTGTTCCTGGTGGAGACAGACACCCATTCCTGGGCAGCTTACTCACCCTGATAGTCTCCCTCTATAGTAAGAGGTGAAAACAAGCCCTTTGGGAAGGAAATTCAAAGATTTATACTTGTTTTCTACCCTGAACCTTCCTTTGAAGTAGACATGGTTACACACAGATGTGAGTATACTTGCCTTAGTCAAACCATGGTAATACCTCCGAGTATCCTGTGCCAGAATAACCGAATAATTTTGTCAAGGCACATGTGAAGGTGGCACAGATTTAAATCCTAATGTGAATTAAGATGACTGTGGTCTTCCTCAGTACTCCAGTTAAGAATTAGTCAGTAAATACTCTATCTATATTTTTTTAATTAGAAACCAAATCTAATAATGCAGAAAAGTATTCACAAATGTTTTATTTAGACATGGCTCAATGAAAATAATGTCATTTTTGTAAAGAAAAATTAATAGATAATTTTCATAATTGTGCTATGGTCTGTTATACTAATGAAATGTCTATAAATCTACTCTGTTTTACCATCCATTCCCTTCTCAACTGAGCCTTGTAACATCCTAAGGGTTGTAAGAGCAAAATTCAGCATTCTGTCTAACCATTTGTTCATACCTTTTGCTCTATTCCTGTTCTAATTTTCCCTCTTTCCTTTTACTTTGACCTATCCTAGACCCATTTATTGTTTTATCTCTTTTTTTTTTTTCCCTCCAGCATAGCTTCAAATCTCCGGGGCAGATTGTGAGCAATTGCTCAGAGAAACATTCCCATTGTCATTAGTAATAGCTAATGTGACTGCTCATTAGTGGTAGCTGTTCACAATCTGCTCGGTGTTATTTAGCTTTGTTTCCTTTGTAAGGAAAGCTACTGATTTTCTGTCTACAGCCCACATCAGTCCTCAGTTTGTTATTTCTCCACCTTTCTATATCTATATAGACATCTACACATCCTCTGAGTGCTTATTCTATCCCATTCCCTGTTAATATGATATACACATGTGATACTGAGATTCAACTGAACAAATACAAAAGCTTACATCTGAAATAGACACACCAGGTTCCTTTTATGGTCAGTGTAGTGAAAGAAGCACTTGCAGCACACAATTCATCTCATCAAAGTAGACTTCTAAAATGGGTCAGATGAGTCCCATCTTTAGCACCAGCAGTTATCCAGGGAATCTCTCAGTAATAGGTTACCTTCATCATCCAGATTTTTCCCTGATATTTCTTGCTTAAGGACATTCTTATTAATAAATAAACAAAAGGTGCCATACCTGCAGCTAAATAACTTGGTCTGTTTTACAGTCCCTATACTTTTGTACAGGAACTTTGTATCCTCTGTAGCCCTCACACCTTTACAGGGAGTCACAACAGAAGTTAAAGAGTTGTACAGTAATGGCTCTGTGTTCACAAAACTGGTCAGGATGAAAGCACTTTTGTGTCCTGTTCAGCGGTGAAGAGCAGAGCAGTAAAAACAAGTGGACATACCACAGCTGTGGCAATGGTAAGTCACCAGTATGTCCATAGTTGTCTTTTGCACAGAGTTGCCAGCCCAGACCACAGTGAGCTGCTGTGATATAAGCAGACTTAAAAATAAAACTAAACGAAATGGTTACATTTGTATGAGCAATACTTTTTTGTGTCTCTTGAAATTCTAAACTTTTCAATGATTACTCAAAAGCTGGAACACTCCAGCTGAAATCCAAATATTTTTATTCAGAAGAACTTTTGGGTGTTTCATATGAGTTACAGTACAGAAGCATCATGTATCTACACAGACTCCATGTCCTATGATGACTAATAAGATTTCTTATGAATAATATCTAGAAATATGGAGAAGCTTTCCAGCTTCTGCTGCACTATGGAAGCTGAAGCTCTGATGGGTAATCCAGTGCGTGTGAGAGAATAAGGACATGATGTAACTGAACAGTAGCTCTGGTGAGTCACCACTGAAGCATACCAAACTGTAGTATTTCAATGTGGGGACATTCTTTTTTTTTCAACTAAAAAAAAAACAATGATATTTTAAAATAAAGACACTTCATTACTGATTATATGTTCACAGCCCTAAGTTCTCCGTTAAAAATGTTCCTGACTGTACCTAAAGCGTCATAGTAAGCAACTCAATATATTCTGTTAACACTTTAGAAGAACCTGACAATATATAAGGGGTAAGATTAAGCATTGCAATGTTATACAAGGTTGGCTTGAAACAAAGTTCTGTCATCATATACTTGTCACCTGAGCATCAGAAAGTTTTTACTGGCTCTTGCCACTGTGTTCTTTTTTGCTTTGGTACCTTGGTGTGTACAGAGGCTGGAAGAGCTGCCACAGGGTAGAAAATGTACTGGTATTACGAGAAGAACATTCAGTACAAAGAATAAACTAAACACAATTGCCTTTCGCTCCCCAGGCCATCAACAAAACATATCCTCACAGAACTCCCATTAAAGAGATGGTCACAGTGTTGAAATATTATAGCTCCCTATGTGTTCCTCAATCCATGATTCAAATTGAAAAACAACAAAAAATAAAATGTATTGTGTCAACTACAAAAGCAGCTGGAACATGTCAAATTGTCTGATGTTTCTTACAATGTTTTTGACAAACAGCACCTCATTTTACTGAAACATCTCTACAAATTTCACAGACAAGTTTTGCCAAGTAGCTGGAAGAACAGACTGGTAGTATTATCTGATATTGCCTGACAAGTGACAAGCGTGTTACCATTATTAGACTGGCCTTAGAGGCCTGTGTCTCTTCTGCAGGAAACTGGAGGCCAGAACCAGAATTCACTGGGGATGACAGGAAGGCTTTTTATAACTTATAATGAACCTTTTATCTAAGATATAAAGTTTATTTTTCATAGGCTTGGATTCACATCCGTAATCAATGAGTATTTAGAAATAACCCAAGTGACAATCTGAATATTTGGAAGAAGTCCTAGTTTATTGAAAGAGGATTAATAAAGTGAGTGGTATGAACTTTTCATCAGTCCTTTCATCCAATGGGTAAGGCTCCAAAAAGATTTTTATATTTCACAAGGAACATTTCATGAAATGAAGTAACAATGAGAGGAAGAAAACAGTATTGAGAACATTTTCAGAAGTAAGTCTTCTAAAGGAAGACTTACACGGAAAGACTGAACTTTAACTCAGCCATTATGTATAATTAGAATATAAATCATTATTCTGTAGCATTGCAGATGCAACTCTGGCTGCATTTTCAGTCTTTTCCATTCAACTGACTAAGCAACAACCAGTTTTACAGCTGACAGAAACAGTATCACTATGAAAGAGCCAGATGTGGCGCTTAGTGCTTGCCTCCTCACCTCTAAAGGGCCAAGGGAGATGCCTCTTCCGTGAGCTCAGATTTTAGTAGTTTCAAAATGCAAGTCCACGTATCATTTCATATTCTCCACCATGGAGAAAGACATGAGGGAACATGAATGAATGTCTAACCTACATACAATCCATGTACCCAAGGGAACATTCTCTTTTTATCTTAATTAGGTCAGGATCCCATTAAGTACTCTCTGCTACTTCTACCTTCTCACTAATGTACATTAAAAGACTTGGCTCTGCACTCTGGGTAAATGAACAGGCTATCTATTCTGGGAAATCTAGTTTGAAAATATTATGTTGATGTTTTGTTTGTTTTGGATTCAAGAGGGCTAGGACTTTGCTGCACTGAAAACACGCACTGCTATGAGCTTCTCTGTCTCCAAAGTAGCTTGTTGCCATAAATGTAATTCTATATAAATAGGTTTGCATCTTCTGCTGAATTGAATTAGCTGGTGAGCTAACTAGGTTTGGGTTCTGGTGTTTTGTCGATGAATAAGCACAGTTTGCTATATAATTGTTTTACTGTCTTAGGGCAGGCAACAGAATTTGCCCTCCTAGAATTATAATGTTGGTGATAAATAGGGAGTGGAAAAGAAACAGAAGGCATACATCGACATTTATGTCCAAAGGCAGGAGGACACAAGTAACTGCAATGAAAACTTGTACACATTAGCTTAGTAATACTTCACAGTTCCTCAGACCAGCCCTCTGCCTTGCCCATTGCCTGCTATTATCTATGCTTTCACTTCTTGCCAAGATTGGCAAAGAAGTATGAAGTCTTCCCAAGGAATGGGAATAGGATAGCAAAGTAATTTCACACAGGTTACTAATGCTGCTCAAGATTAAACCTCATATCCATTTGTGTCACTAAAAACTGAGGCTTTCACTTCCATGATTCATGCAAGAAAGTCACTTTTATTCTCTCTCTGATAGGAATTTACATTATGACACAGTCTGAAGTTGCATTCGTAACTCTGCATTCACAGCACACTGTCTTGCCAATCCTCCTCTCCAGAAGTGAGATGAAAATGATAATGCTTAGGAGTGAATCAATCGAATTACTGACTCAGAAGAAGTACTGCCAATTTTTTCCGGCAGGTTTACCTATGTTGTGAGTGACCTACCAGTGACTCTCTCTTGAAGTCAGGTCCAACACAGTTAGAAAATCCAATGAGACAAATGACACCTTGTTTTTCAGAAGGAAATGGCTCCAGAGATAAACCAAGACAAATAGCTAAGGAAATATTCTTATAACCTTTAAAAAAGTTCTAATCCACTCTTTTCCATGAACATTTACTCACTTTTTTTTTTTCTAATAAATATGCCTTCCCACACTTGTCATTATGCCATGCAAGATCTCACAGCTCTTTTTTTAACATATGGTCCTTTTGCTACCTACTCTTTCTCTAGAACTACATTGGGAAATTATGCATAGATACATCCTGTTTTTCACAACTAGAAAAGTCACCCTGCTCAATACTCTTCCTTATTAACATGTTTTCACTTACTGGTGTAGCTGGATGCATGAGAGGAGATTTAACATTTTCATTTCATACCAATGAGTGAGAGGTCGAAGGTTTTTTTATTTCCTCACCAAATGCCAAGATGCCAAGATACTCTTAATGCTAGTATGTTAAGACTTCAGATGTAGATCTCAATACTCCATTTGGGTCCCACCTCTATTTAAATACTTCCTTAGCACTTTACAAACTAACACAATTAAAAATTAAAATGAGATGGACAGAGCAAACCAGAACTTTATTGCCATGTTGTATGGTTATGCAATGAATTCAGAGTGATTTAAAAATAAAGTTACAGTAAAATACCAAAGAGAGGGAGGAGGAGTCCTTGTAGCATCTGAATTTATATATTTTAATTATACCAGCTCTTACTAATGACTGTGATAGGTAACAATTCCCTAGAAATATTCTTTAAAATAAGTAATTTACTTTATGAAATGCAGATGAATAGTTAATTAACTTCACTTTTGACAACATACTGTCTAGTTTCTGGTCTAAAAGTATGTCCCTCGAAAAAATAAAAGAGTAGCTCATCATTAAAGATACCAAACATTCAACAGAAGGAGATCAGAGCAACTACAATGTATTGAGTACAGCCCAGGGGTGGATGCGGAGCGAGTTGAGAGTCTCTGGG
>VWYH01004300.1:4418-19581 GCA_013399365.1 Pampusana beccarii | reverse complement strand
AGTACGTGCCACCCTCAAACATGGCGTGTAGCTCTGTATTCCGCCCCAGGACCACCAATGGTGTGAACCCATGAGCACAAGCTAGCAGGTCTTCAGGTCCTTTGAATTTGTTGTATTCACTAGCAGGCAACATAATCACACAATACATAGTTAAAAATTTCCTGTAAAATTTTGCTGATATGTTTATAACAGGGTCCAAAACTACAAATTTGAGTAAAAATATACCGAAACCAGAGGCCAATCTGCACGGTTCCTGTGACTCTGATGCTTGAATAAGATGCAGCAGTACAGTGGTTTGTGATGACAGCACGTAATAAGAAAAATGGATACAAGAGAGTAGAAGTCTATCCAAGGAATTTGTATTCCCCAAGCACAGACTGAGTCACTAGATAACATTTTGTCTGTGTTATTGTCAAAGACATCCCAATAAATATCAACATTCTCAATAGGCCATGATGGGGAATCTTTGAATTAAACAAATATAGTTAAGTAACAGGCAGAGAATCTACCCAGATAAAATTTCCACTACAGTTTTCTGTAGGAGGTTTCAGAAATGTGATTATCTGTCAAAAATCTGTATCATTTCCAGCGCTTAACTTAAAACATGTCTTGCCTCAAGACAGTTCATTACAGTATAAGCAAACATGCACCCAAACCACCAGCAGACGAACTACTGAAAGCAATCCCTCCTTCTGTTCCATGTCCTCGTGTAGTCAGCTGTGAACTGAAATAAAAGTATCAAGACACTCCAAAACCAGTCAGAGTGATGGAGAGACTTCCCACCTCACATTTAGGAGAAAAAGGTGAGCTTTGCCACACTGATACCACCTTCTTTAAGTCAAAATTAAAGCCAGGCTTTTAAGAGCCAATATCTTTTTAAGTCGCAAATTGAATAAAACGGTCATGCATAGCCCCAATAGCAAAATCTCTTCTATCCCTGTATAATCAGAGTTGATGATCTGTTTCTCACTGCCAGATTGTATAAGGACTGAAGCTTCAGGTAAGCTCACATAAGGAATCCAAACAAAAATATCAGCAGGTGTAGGAATGAAATCAGACAAAACACGAGCTGGTACACAGAGAGGTTAATCTGGTTTTATCTCTACCGTAAGGCAAAGGGAAGGCATGTGGCTCGGCTCGCCAGAGCCCCTGTCACTGTGCCAGAGCTGCTGGGGCTGGTGGTCAGAGCTGCGGTTTGAGGGAGGGCTCTTATCCCCAGAACTGTTGCTTGGCTGGGAAAATTAGATGTCACATTGATTCTAGGGCCTTGCAGAAATCAAAAATAAGCAGGCAAAGAAGCAGGAGGATATGAACTGTAGCGTGAACACAATGAGGCGTCACTTCTGGGAGACAGGGTGGTGACAGTAAGTTATTTCTGCAGCCATTGGAGAAAGGAAAATTCCCCTGTGCTTTCAGGAGGATTGTTGGATGTAGAGCCTTAGTAAGATGGTGGAGCTAGATTGTGTGCCTCAGTACCATTTTTTGGGCAATTCCCACGCCAAGCAAAGTGTAAACTGACATTTTTCCAGAGGCATGTACAACAAATGGGTAATATTTTTTGCTATGCAGTTAGGCAGGAGTCAAGATGTCCCACACCTGTACAGCGAAACTCCTCCCAGCACTGCAGCACGTGTGGCTACTGGCCTGATCCCACTGTGCAGCCGGGAAAATCTGGCATCACCTATCTCAGGTAATGGGAGTTAATGTCTCAGGACAGAAGCAGCACCCGTCTCTTTGAGTCAGTGTTTTTTCCATCTTGCTACCTATCACTCTGCTGACATTGCAGAAAAGGACAGCCCTCTACAACAGCTCATGGACTGTATAGAGGCATAACAAGAAGTTTTTTATATTTCCTTGTATCTCAGAGGAGCCCCCAAAATCGCCAGAAACAGACCCGTTCTCATAGGTTACTGTTTCTTTAGGAGTCAATCGAGTCTTTCTGGAACGGATAAAAACTTTACTACATAATAAAAGAGCTAAATGACAATAGCCTTATGTTATTCTTGGCTAAAGACTGCTGTCAACTATCTTCTCTTATATTAGTATTCGAAATGAAGGAACAAAACAAAGTAGCCTACATAAATCGTCTACCAGAAACAGTGCAATTAAAAATATGACCAGGAGTAACCCTGTATTTGAAAAAACTGCAAAGTTTGCCTTATTAAAGTAAAACGTCTTAGCCACAACCACAAAGAGAATGGATTTAAAATAATAAAATTTCTATTCCATATAAAAATATTCTATATGAAAAACAATTGATTTGCTGCAACCAAATTTCAGTAAGCCTCTTATTAAAAGTAAATCCAAGAATTAATTAAGTGCTAAGAAAAATGTCAGAAAAAAGAAAACAAGATCTAATGTTAGCAGACACACACTCCAGAGTGTAGACTTTTCTTGTAGATAATTAATATGCTCACATTATTTGATTGAAACACCATGCATCCTGCCACATGTTGTTCCTTAACCAGTCAAGACATATGAACTAAGCTTGTAGTATAGAAAAATTCTTGGGAATCATGGTTTTTATAGCGAGATGAATATGACAGATGCATTTTTAAGTAATGAAGGATATATAGGACTGGGGAATTAGCAACGGTCACTTTAATTAAAAGCATGGCCATATGATGTGTTTACTTTGCACAAGAGTATTATGAAAGATTTAGACAAATGTTTGTTCTTGGTTTTCAGACTTTGTCAGATTGCGTATAAACTCTAATTCTAATAAAATATATCATAAAACCTTGCGACCACTATGACAAAAAAACCTTCTAAGTGGCCAAATAATGCCATTATTCTCTCTCAAATTTAACTTCCCCATTAGTGGTGGTGCAATCTGATAAACTAGGGGAGCAAGGTAGGTCAAATATTTTGGTTCAGCTTATTGTAAATAAAGTGCCGATCACGGGAAAAAAAAAAAAAAATCAAGTCCCAGGATTGCATTCTAGTAATCACCATGCCTGAAAAACAAAAGGGCTAAATTTTTTGTTTTATTTCATAACACTTTCTACTAATTACAGTGTGTTTTCATCATTCTTGTATCAGAAATACAGACCCTTGTCTTGGTGCACAGCTACCTCAAGGCAAACATGCTGCAAACATATATCCAGCATTATGATCTGAACCTGCATGCCTGAGGACTAATAGGCATCTCCTCTGCTCCTCTCCCCACACCCTGAGCCCATAACCACCATTCGCAATGGTGGGATAGGGCCAAGTGGGAAAATGTGTTTCTGCCTTTGATCTTCCACACAATACGGCCTGTTTACTAAATGTAGTTGGTTTACGATAAACCATCTTTCAGAAAGCTCCATTACATTCACCATATGAAGACAGGTTAAATTAAATAAGTGCAAGTCAATGATCATATTTTAACTTGGGGAGAGAAGGACTCAGTGATTGATACTAAATTTCCTATAGAAAATCAGTGGCCTCTTTTCCTGTTCTGTCTCGGAAATTTTTTGGTTGTCTGGACATGGTAAGGATTTCTCTGTCTTGTTTCACCAAATACTATCTTCTGTAAATACGAATGAACCTTTCCCCCAGGAAATCCAGTCTGAAACTATGTTTCAAAACCAACCTTTCCATTGCTAACTGACCAACTGGCAAACTGTATTGACCTGAAACAGTTCACTAAAGTAGATATGAAAGTCAGAGAGAAGGCACAAGGAATAAAAATGGAATGTAGCAAGAAGGAGCATGGTTTGTGTCTACATAAAGGCAACAAACCAAAAGAAGTAATCCTGTTGTCCTGCAGTGGCGTGATCCTCACTCAGAGAGCACCACTTCTGTCACGTAAGAGGAGAAGGGAGGCCCTAGATTTGCTTGCAGCTTACACTGACGTGAAGGGAGACAGAACAGTTAAACACACTTGGCAAATTTTGAGGGATCTGAGTATGTCCCGAGGGTTTCTAATTTTGTCTAGTAATTTTATAATAAACTGTAGAGAGCCTTTTATCTGTGTTTTGTGTTCAGTGAAGTCACATCAAAGGAAAAAACAGATCATTTACATCCATTTGGAAGCTACTCGCCATACGCCTGGGCAGCAGATAATATATCACTGCTAAACAGCCTCTCCTCAGCCCCCATCCTTAAGAGCAAAGCTCGTATACATATGAAATCAAGCTTCAGGAAATGCACAAGCAGCCCATGCCCCCCTTGTTTATCTCTAACTGCTACAAGCCTGCGGCCTCTAGAAGCCCTGACAACAATCACCATGGTCTGAGCTCCCAAGCACCTGCCCAGCCATCTCATCTTTGGGCTACAGCAAGGTCTTTACATTAAAGCAATGAGACGTAACTGTGCGACTGACACCTTTGACAAGGTGTCAGATCACCTTTGTACTGAAGCTGGGTCACACTGAGGTCGTTAAGCTCACAAGGTCCTTCTTGACTGTACATGCAAGTCCAGAGGAGAGAAGGATGAAAGTTTTGGGAGAAATCTCTCTCAGGAAGAAGTCTAACAAGAAAGGAACAGAGTTGATGCAATGCCATTTTCCAAGTTCTAATGAAGTTATTTGTTAGAAGAAAAGATGACCGCTTTTTGCAGGGGAGCATTTCTCTGTCTGAATTAGCACTGATTTTAGGGCCTCCACTGAAGGGGTGAAACGAGGGGGCTATTATAACCTCTGGAGATCTTCAAATCCTAAGTACACCTCCTGGCCTAGAAAAATCAACTCCACAACTAGATGTAACTTAAATAGCTCGACAAATTAAAAGTAAAACTGACTGAGTTAATAGAAAAACTATTGGTGGGCCAAAATCAAAACTTCAGTTAAAGACAAGAGCTTTCTAATTCTCTTAGTTGTGAAGGTTACATTCCATATTTCAAACGTAGTGATCTCTAAGAAGCAGATAGTGGAAGCAATAGCTGTGAGAGGGATTAATCGTGTCCCTTCACCAGAGGGAAGAATTAACTTCAAATCCATTTATCAACTGAAATATTGATGCTAAAAGAAAATTATAATTTTCTGATGTACTGAAAAGAGCTTGGAGAGGTTCCAACATAATTTTTATTTTTCAATCCAATTCTGGAGTAAAATACAAGCAATATAATGTTCAGCACTTGAGGACTGAGCTCAAAGAGACTATTCTGGAGACGATAGCTACAGTAACAGAACAAAGATGATGTTTGAAATTATGAAGTGTTCACTGGTGCAAAGGTAACTACTGCACATCCTCTCTTCAGAGCCACACAGAGCATGTAGGTGTTGGAGGTCAGAAATGATGTTTTCTAGTAACAAGCGTGAAGGGAGACCAGATACTACTTGACCATCTTTCATACCAGCTCGCTGTTATTTTTACTGAATCAGTGATACCAGCTACAAAGTTGTGACATAATTCTGGGGAATGTGAACTTAGGTATATCCTCTGACTCAAAAAGCAGTCTAATTAAAAATTAAAAAAATAAACAGTGATGTCCTTCCTGCAAGCCACATCATTCTCTACCCAGAATCCCTTTTACACCTCCAGTCACAAGTTTAGCAGTCTATCTACCTATTCAAGCTCCTCGGTGGTTTCCACCCCCAAATTATTAATAAAGCTTGGTCTTTGTCAACCTATGTCTGGTAGATTAGATGCATTTAGAATTTCAAATTATATTTTAAATCTCTTCAAGTTGTATTTCTCTATAGACCTAGATAGATTCAGAGCATATTAGTATTTCCCAATATACTCCTGTTGTTAAGAAAAGTCTCATAAGATAAAGGGCCATTAAACATTTCTAAATTATTTTGTCTCCATCTAAAAATATATTAACTTATGTAGGTCTAAATGATACTTAAATTTCATAAAAAGATTTTTTTTTTAATTTCCATTTTTAGAAAGGGGAAGAATAGTTTTCTCTCTATTAGGTGAATTTGGTCCATTCAATCTTATTCATACTGAAACAAAGTTTGATAAGTCAGGACTGATAAGTCAGGATTTTAGAATTTTTCTCAGGAATGAAATATCAATACATTACATTTTAATATATTATTGAAACTAAATTTTTAACAACAGTAGAAGTTACTTTTGAGATATGAACACAATACAAGTAAAAATGAAATTATGACATAGATGTGAAATAAAAATATTGACTTACTGCTAAAATGTATTTTGTAACTGAAAACAGTTCCATCAAAACTGATTCATTCTTCTTTCCTATATAACTGCATTGTCTTTCTGCTTTCCTGTATAATATTTTTACATTTCACACCTTCCAATCATTATAGGAATTATTGATTTAAATAATTCAGGGGACCATTATCATGATTCACTTTTATTTTTTTTTTAAATACACATTATTCCATAAACAGTTTCCCCACATCATATGAGTGTTATAAGCAGCAGTCTTTCACGAGCTATAGCAAGATCTTTCAGAAGGGCTTAAGACTTCTACAGAAAGAAGAAATTTCATGCTTCTGTAAGTAAAATCACTCAATGTTTACATAATACAAATGAGGTAGGGTCATTTTCGGATGTAGGAACACATATCAGTATGATAATAGCAATCTAAAGAATTAAAATTTATAATTTCGATTTAGATATAAAATATTTATCCATGCAATTTTAAAAAAAGTAAATAAGTATTATGCTAAAGCTGATTAAAATAGAATAAACAAAAATAAATTTCAGTAACTATTACTATAATCAACTGTCACTTCCCTGTAATTCCCTTTTGACTACTAAAATATAACTTAGAGAGGTTTTGAGAATTAGGAATAAACTATGACTATGCTAAATATTTCAAAAAGTTTCAGAAAATGATATGACGTTTCCCCTAAACGTCAAATAAAAACGGGTGTGACTATGTATACCCAGAAAGTAACACATGTAAGTCTTTAAAAGCCAACAACATTCATAACAACAAAATCAGCTCTTCTAAAGTAGCGACAACTTAAACTGTGAGCGGTTTTGGCACTGAGCACATGAGAAAAAAAACCAAACGCAGCTCCAGCCACGCTAGCAGCCCTAAGTTTTCACAACTGGGAAAGGTAGTGACCAGTTCTGCTGAAAAGCAGCCCCCAAGTCAGGCTGTGCAGAGCAGAACGGCGCCTTTGTTGCGCTTGGTATGTGCTGACAAAAGACTAATTCTTTGTATTGTCAGAAGGAGCGACTGCCGCAGAACAAACCACCACTATTCCTACTTGTCAGAACAAGCTTGGAGAGAACTAGATAAGAGCACTTGAGTGATCTGTACACAGAAACAACCGAACTGGAAGTGAAGTTACATACATGAAGGGTCTATTGTGTGGTGCTGCTTTAATTGTCTGAAACAATTCCTTGCTCTTGTTTGTAGCAATGATATTCCTTTTACTAAAGCTCTTGTTTGATGGATGTTTCAGGGCATACAGCTTGCATGCCAGTGGTCTTTAAAAAATAGAACACTAGCAATGTGTGATGACAGGTACTTCACGTACAGTATGGAAATACTCATTTCTGAAACATGCAAGATTGTTTGAATTTAATTTTAAATGCTGCTATTTATGATTTTAAATAACTATGCCACACAATAATCCCTGTACAACACATGATATTTAGGAATGGCTACAGATGGAGCTTTCCCATACAAAAAATAGATCACTACGAACTGCACCTGTTTCTACCAGCCAATCTTGCACTGTAATTCTTATGTTCCACTAATAATTATCAGATTAGTATTTAACTGTTCTTACCCAACAGTTATTATAAATTGGGGCACACACATCTCTCGAGATTTGAGCCAGCAACAACCTAAGCACACGTGTTACCGCATGCGTACTTGTAATCTCATTGGGATGCTATACAAACTTTGAGCATAAAAGAGAAAGGTATGTTCAGAGAATGAGGAGCCACCTTTGCACCTCTGAAGTTCTGGCTGGAAGAGGCCTTCAGGGAAAGTGAGTTTTCTCTATGTGTAAGATAAGGGTGGAGATTTTTATTCAAGTGACATAGAAAGAAGGGAAATTGGGGAACTGTGAATATAGATCTGACATTAAGATTTAGAAGTAAAGCATAATGACATGCACATAATCAGCTAAAAGTACCATCCCAGATAAGCCTAAGTGAAAATGAACATACAAGAACAGACAAACAGAAGTGGTCTTTTGGGGGACAACTTCTCAATAAGAGGGCTCCAAAATTCACAATCAGAAATACTAATACTCAATAAATATGCTCTTTCTTGTATTTTCTATGGTTTATTCATTTCAGTAAAAATAATAGGTGTCTAACCCCATACAATATTTTCTGATATCAAATCATTAGCAGCACTCACTTTTCAGCAAGCACTACCTTAATTAGCTCTATATTATGTATATATATCTAACTTTGGTTCATATTTATCTGAATAATACATATAATAACTTCTACTGTCTGGGTACTAATACATACATTGGATCAAACAATAGCTTTCAAAATACATCAGTGCACCAGCACTTCCATACCAATAAGGTCTTCATGCTTATTTTCATGCTTGGAAAACAACTAGAAATGTCACGTGAGCATCTCAAATGTTATGCCACTAAACTTCTGTAAATCAATGCATAACACTGTATTACGGCCAAATGGGCAAAGAGTCCTGCACTCAGAAGGGTAAAATAATCAAATCTGCTATAAAGTACCCTCAGTGTTTGATGTTTTTTCCCAGCCTTAGGAGAAAACTTCAGACACTTTCAGAAAGGTTTGTTGGGTTTCTTCTTAAGTTCTTGAGGAATTTTCATTTTAGCTATGAAAGGGTAACCTCATTACCTCATATTTCTTAGTACTTTTGTTACATGATTGATAACATAAATTCAGGGAAAACAGCATGATTAGGCTAATACATGTTTTCGTCATTATAGCTATTTTCACAGTATTGTAGATGAATTATTGTATTTTAAAGGTAAATAATGTGTAGAACTCTACATTCATGGGTAAGGTGTCCTTTACAGAGATCAAAGTACAATAATGCAAGTCGAGGCAGGGGTATGTATCCCAATTTTTAAGGTGAATCTTCACGCAAATTTAATAATAAAGTGTTTAAAAAAATATATAACTAAACTCTCATCTTATGTTTCATGCCAATTTCCTTTTGTGATTCTAATTTGCCTTTATTGTGGGAACATAGTAACTGACAGCTTATTCATGAATTAGGTCCCACATACTGTTTTCGACAGCTGTAGACTTGAATCATCCCCTGTGTGGGGAAAACACAAATTTCCTAGACGTGCATCAAACTGCATTCAACCTAAATGTGAGTGAGATGACTGTTAAAACTAAAGCCCCCAAGCCTTCAGCAAATGTAAAGCCTGTCAGAGAAAGAGAAAACACAAGATTAAAACAAAGAGAAAACACAAGATTAAAGCAATTTTTTTCTTTCCGTAGTGGCAGAGAAGAACCTTTCCATATAATATCTTCTTTTTTTCATAAAGATCTATGGCCAAGTTTATTCCTAATATTACTCAACTCATTTCATTCTTGCTGCTCCTTTAGTCTTAACTGACATTGCTAGCATTTGCCACCTTTGAAAAAAAAAAAAAAACAAATGGTGTCTTGTTTCATACATGAAATGAATAGGCTTAGACAGGGAAGAAAATGAAATAACCTTCCTGATTTTAGTCATAGTGGACAAAAACCTTGAAGATCAAAAAGTCTACTGGAAGGCAGATTGGAAAAGTGTTCGTGCATAAGAAACCCAAGTCAACTTTCTGCAGAAAGCTTGAGGGTTTCCAGAACATCACTCAAACCTGAGATACAGTATACAAACTTAAGATATGCTATAAACTTCCGTTGGTTTATGGCTATATTAAAGCACACAAAAGCTTTGTAAAAGTTTCCTGAGACTGAAAAAGTATCAGTGATTTTACACTGAAGCTTCCTCATTCCTTCCAATAAAGGGAGAGAAGTTATGTGCTTTAAGACCACCCCTCAGTAAGCAGATAGACATTTTCTTTAAATCAGCCATTGCTGTAAGGTGCCAGACACAACTACATGCCTCTCAGTTTTCCAATATTATCAGCTTTCCCAACTCTGATACATTTACTCAGTACTGCTATCATTTGAGATCTGAATGCACTGGAATGCCCTCAAAGGTTGTGGGGACAAAGCAAGTAACAACCCTGCAAATATTTAATAAGTAAACCTATACTATCATTTACACTGCACCCATCGTTAACAAATGTATTAATAATTCTGTAGAATTATTTTCAGCCCAGCAAGTCTGAGACATGGGGATACCTGGAAGCATAGCAAAGGGACCAGAGATAGCAATATATGAAGCAGGGAAAGTGAATCAAAATGCAAAATAAGAGCAGGAGTTTAGTGACGTGGGATGTAGATCCATTGGATTTACAGGGTCCATAAAACTGGACTCTGCTGTTCATAGAACTTGTTAGGGTAAGCCACATTCTTGATTGCATAGCTTCAAATAAGGCAACATGTCTAAATCCTATAAAAATGCACAGAACCACAGTAGATCTATGTCAGCTATAACTGTGCTCCAAAGCTACTTCCATCGCAGCTCAAGAATCGCTATCTTTAGAACAGGAAAGCAGTCACAGCCTATTGTACAACTAGAGATGGGCGATGTTTGCGTCCAATCCCTTTCAAATCTTAGCATTTGGCCTTTGTTTCTAGAGGGGGTGAGCTGAAACCCAGGATGGAGAGAACTTCTCACACTGGGAAAGGCTGTATTCAGAGCTGACTTTTTGAGGTCTTGATTGTGAGCTGGTGTGGAGAGGACATAACATTATTTAAGACAAGGATTACAGAATGATACTAGTGATCTTTTCCTCCTGCCACTGAAAGGCTAATTGTTTAAGGCAGTGACAAAAAAATTCCTCTCTAAACGTAGAACCAGTGAGTTATATAGCAACTCATATGGGAGCCAAGAGGATAAAAGCCTGGGAACCCCACACTGGAACACAGACCTGAACCAATTTGAGTAAAAGAGCAACTCCTTTATCTAGCAATGCCGTCACCCTCTGTCAGACACTGCATTAGGAATGTTCCCCTTCGCACTTCTGCAGGATGCTGTATCCCCTTCAGGCAGAGGAACGTCACTGGTAAGTTAGCCTCATTCAAAGCTTTCAGGCTGCCAAATCACATTCACTCTCTGAGAATTCACACGGAAACTCCTGTCTCAGTCTTCTGCTAAAAAATACACAAATGCTATGGTTTATAGAAGACTGGGATTAAGACAGTTGGATAGAACACCACCACCATCCATCAGAAACTGAAATTAAGCCTTTTTGAACATCTGAAGCAGAAAGTAAGTTGTCTGTGCTTAAAATCAGGCATTTAACTTATTTCAGCTTATATCAAATTCTTTAAATCATTTATGGGAATTGACTGATCATTTAATTTAATATCTGAAGCAATGAGAACTAGGCATCTATAGACATGTATCAACCACTCATCAGTTAATAAGCAGGTTTTGATTTAACAATGAAGACATCTAATATTTTTAGATTCAAAGTACCTCTGTTTTGGGAAGAAAGGAGTAAAACAGAACATACTTTTCTTTTGCTCAGGTCTATGCCGGCATAGGAGAAGAACATGCTCTATGAGGAGGAGAGCTGGGCTGCACAGCCCTGATGTGTTCTCATTACCATGTGTGTTAAGGTGTAACAGAGAAATAGGAATGAAAAGTGTCAGGTATAAAAAAGTGCTCAACTTCAGTGTTAATGCTAAAAAGGTGTTGTTAATAAAGGCCTGAAATACAACCTTACCATATGTTTCCTTAAAGTTCAGAGTACCTTACAAAGACCAAAGCCAGGGTAACAGATACTAGTTTCAATGAAGTATCACTTAAAACATGGTAATACTATTAACATATGTATGATTAATCACCACCTCGATAATTGATTTGGTCAAGCATTATTTATTCAGAAACAGGCTGCTCTCATAAATAGTCACAAAGGAAAAGACTTAATATTTAAATATCTCAAATTTGCAGTTAACATTTATTTTTAGCTTTTTATTGCAAGAGTGTTTTGGGAAATGTTTAACAAGGAGACTGTCCTAATGACACAAGTGTTCTTGAATTCTGTTTTTTCTTTCAACCGTAACAGAAGCCAGCTGCTGATGTTAGATGTGGATTGACTTTGATCATCACCAAAGCACAGGAGAAGTACCCTTCCTGCGTTTCTTTCTAGTCCCACACCTCATGGCCACAGTGACTGAAATCCAGCGAGCCTCACGTGTCTGACCTAACTGCTTGGTGGGAAGGGGTACAGAGCACAGGAGAGGCAGCTCTCTGCAGACACAGAGCACTTCTCTAAAACCACACAGATTTTCAGTATGCCCTGTGAGGGTGGTGATAAGATGGTTCAAAAGGACATTTGTGTTAAGCTTGTATTCCCCCTTGCTTCAGCAACCTGATTGCTGCAGGATCTAGCAGCTTTTCTTTCCATCACCTGCTCTTCCCCACCACTTGCCCAAGGTGATACATTGCCTAACATCTGGGGTATTTTTCTGAGGAAACATGTAGCTGTAAGCTAGAAGTAGAACGCTTTGGCTGATATAAAAGTCTCTGAAACTTGTGTGATGCTTGGCTCAAGCACTTAGAGATGGCCAGCTTGCAGCCAGGAAGGCATTGCCCCAGAGGGCTGCCTGGCAGAAGAGCCTGGGCTGGCGGTCTCCCCACTAGCACAGACCCTGCCTTCCATCTCAGGCTCGCCTGGAACTTTCCCTCAGCAAGTTCCCTGCTGCTGCGGCATCCTGCGATACCAACAACGCTTCTGAGGTCTCCTGCCTTCTTCCTGTGGCACGTCGTAATTGTGACCATAGATCTTCTTGCGTCGTGGGTTTTAGCTTGTTACAGGGTATGAGAAGTGCTGCCCAGCCTCTGGAAGGAGAAGCAGCAGACATCCCCAGGGCTCGCCTGGAATTGTCAGTCTGACAGCCCACTTGGTCCTTCTCATGCTCAGGTTTCTAACCTGTAAATCATGAACCCATTCTAGTAACAAGAAAAAAAAAAGTTCTCAATTTATCATTGCTTTCTTGTTTTATTTTGGTGGTACTGTCTATAGACCTACTTTCATATTTTTTTCCTCCTGCACAGCAGTTCTCCTCAGAGACAAGTCACGAGCAAACTCAAGCTTAAAAAAAAAATACAAAAAACANTTATTCAGTATCTGCCAAGGCAGTTCCCTGTAAGTTTTGAATAGCTGAAAAGTTATAAAGGTTTTAAAGTTGGAGAAGTTTAGAAGTTAGAAAGGTTTTAAATATTTGTAAATGGATCACAGGAATCAAGCTTTCCCTAGCTTCTCAGCAAGATAAACCATACAGATATTAAAGCACTATTCTATTCTCCCTGTTTATGTTTCTGTCTTGTACTGTTTTCTTTTGCTAAAATACAGTGTTTACTCCGAATAACTAAGATTAATTTTTGTTGCTTTTCTCATAACAATATAAATGAAATATTTGCATGGGATAGATTTATGCTGCCTTCTAAAAGGAGGGGTAGTTTGGACATAGAGCCTGAATACAGGAGACAAAAAAATACAAACTAGATTGCAGACCTTTCTATTAATTATAGACACACAGCATGGGTAGACCAGACATTCAGATTCCTGTCTGTTTCATTTTAGAGAGCAAAGAGGCTGACAAACACATTTGTATATAAAATAATACAATGTTAGTAATCTTCTAGCATGGAATGTTTTCAAGTCACATGACTGTATAATGGTAAATAAATTAAGCTTGTACATTTTAATAGTTGGCCAGAAGAAACAATACTGATCTGACACTTCCTTGCTACCTGCACCCTTTGTATACTTAACCAAATTTTTGCTCCATCTTTACAATACGCATTTCTGCATTGCAAAGACCATTTGCTTAATAAAATCCAAATATCTGTCCAGTGAATAATACAACTATATGTTCACACATCACGCAACACAGTGGCCAAAGAAATTCAATTTGGGTAGCACCATTACAGAAGATTAAATTGCAGTTTTGCTAGTGGTCTGTGAAATTTTGTATATTAAGAATGTTTCTGAAAAGATTTTGAGTGTAGCTTTTGAAACTGTGTTGTGAAGAACCCATTCCTCTGGTTAAGAACTAATAGTCTAGGAACATAGCACAAATTACTTATTTGGCAAATATTGCTTAGGGGTTTAATTAATCCCTATACATATACTACTGATAAACAATGTACACTTTGTGTACTATTCTTTCAGCAGAGGCCATGTCTGCTGCACAGCGTGCAGGCTACATAAGGATTTCCATTTTAGATGCTGAAAAGTTTCAGAAAACAATGTCCTTGAGGCCAATATTCATTTCAATTTACAAAAAAAACCCCAGAATTTTCAGGGCAAGGGAAAATATATATATATATATTTTATTTTTTTTTCCCCATTTCTTAAAAACTTTGAAGCCACACACAGCTTTTTAACATCTCATTATATAGTGGGTGAGAAATCCGAAACAATGAGTAAGAGTCAGCTTCTACCTGACTTGTACCTCATTTTGGAAGAGTCTATGCAAAAAGCAGAGCAAAAACTGTCAGACTTCTTCATGACTACTATAGCCAAATATGCTCCTCCCTCATTTTCCATGCAGGGAAAACATGCTTGATCTACCTGTCTAGCTTGATCTACACAATCTAGAATCAAAACCCTGCCTTGATACCAGTTATAACTTAGAAAATAAAGGATGAGAAAATAGTTGGCAGTGTTGCACGTTTCTCTCATTAAATATTTCACATGCTGGTGAAGGTGCACAGCTGCCCCTCTGCCCCACCATGTGTTTGGTCAATGCTGAGCAATGCACAAGGTGACCCTCTCATGCAGCACAGCAGGTGACCCCCTAGTGTCTTCCCATACCTTTCATTCTTCTGCTCTAACCAGGAATTGAAACTTCTCCTTCATTCAGTTTGTGCAGGATGATACCAGGTTTTATTTTCTTTTTTTTCCAGCTCTTTACTGTTCTATTTAGAATAGCAGCACAGAGACTGTGTGTCTGACATTAATTACACAGTAGAATTTAATGCCCTGGATTTTCCTTTTCAGGCTATTTATAATTCAAATGTACTTTCCGTATTCACTTATTTAAAAACAGAGGCTCCAGCAAAAGGAAACAATGCATTAGGAAGAGGCACTGTACTACATAATCAGTTTTCATCTGAGACTTCATTTACCACACTGAACTAGTTTCACACAGTAAGACAACCTTATGACCAAACAAGACAAAAGAAAATCCCTTGTGGGGATGTAGCACTGATC